>JALPQI010002014.1:0-106828 GCA_025490895.1 Thaumatotibia leucotreta
ATTTCATATAAAACTTCATAGTGGCTATATTTTTGATATACCTGATGCAGTTCTAAAGAATAAACATCTTTTTCCTAACTAGTGCGCAAAAACGAACTTTGCGCGCGGTAATTTCTCTTTTTGACGCACATGTTATGAAAAAAATCGTCCCTTATACTTGCAAAAACTTTTTTAACTCGAGTGATTATCGCCCTCGTTTCACCCGGGCTCCAACATTCACCCTCTCCGAAAAAAAGTTTTCCCGCTCTAGTTAGGAAATTTACTATTTCTGTACAGGTGGTGCTTTTTCTATGCTCTAGTGCACGATGTGCCACCTGTAGGTACTGAAAAACCTCGTACGATACACGTGCAAAAAGTAAATTCGTAACTCGTGTCAATTTAAAACATTCCCTTCGGCCGTGTTTTGATTTATCGCCTCTCGTTTCGAACTGACTTTTTTTGACACTTGTATCGTAATGTACAATTTCCTACTTTGATCCCAAGAATCTGATGAAGAAAAAGAGTAGAAATCATACAATAATGTCCGAATAAAAAAATAGTTCCGGGGATACCTTTAAATAATAGTACATTTTCGATGCAAGTGCAATATTTATTTATTTTTCTTACGAGTGTGAAAGTTGGAGCCCGAGTGAAACAAGGGCGACAATCACCCGAGTTAAAAATAAGTTTTTACACGTGTATCGAACGACTTTTATCATAATAAGTGCCTTAATAAGAGAAATTAACTGCGGTTCCGCACTAATTAGGAAAAATTCTTTCTATTCTGTTCTTTTTATTCTAAAATTATTTCTATGCGATTCTAAATAAAATGGCCCATTAACGCCAGTGTGACTGCGGCTTTACAGCAAAGGTGTTATCCGAAGTCAGGTTATATTTAATTCATGAAATCTACCGGCAGTCTCATGCAAATCGTACATGCTCGGATTTTTATACATTTTGTATGAGTTTTAAGAACGTTTTTAATCCATTGAAACAATTTACAGCCTGAAAAGCATTTGTCAGATAAAATTATTATTTATCAGTCTCCGTAGCCTAGTTAGTAATGACCCTGCCCACGAAGCTGGGGGTTCCGGGTTCGAATCCCGGCGAGGGCATTATTTGTGTATTTATTTATCACAAATATTTGTTCCTTGGTCATGGCTGTCTATGTATTTAAGTGTCTATATGTGTCTATGTATGGCGCTTTTGGTAATTTTCATTAATTTGCAAGAATTTGCATTCAGAAAGTCGGATTTGAGGAAACGAATGATGGAAACAAATAGGGGATCTTGGAGAAAGCGGTTGAAGTCAGTTTTTTTATTTTTTTATTTTGTGATTATTTATAGGTAACGATAACGATTGGTATAAATAGGCACTACCAACTGTGTCAGATGTTGCGGTTAAAAGTTTTCCTGTTTACTCAGACCACAGAATTAGATTTGGATAGAAGAAACAAGTTCATTCATTTGTATGGCGGCCGAGCGTGTCAGATTTTGTACTGAAGTTGTTACTTGCCTATGATTTTAAATATGTCTCAGGCCCTTGAGTATTCATATTTTTTTGTGTTGTTGCAATTAATATTACTTAAGGAGGCATTATTAATGTTTTTGTTCACTTCAACTTACATAATTTGACGCCCGAAAGCTGCAAGCTGCGATTAAAGACGGGCAACTCAGTGGATTTCACTGAGTTCATTTGACACGCTAAGTAGATACGTTTGCTTGATCTATGGTATATATGACATCTGTGACTCAGACCCACCTTGTATCATTAAACTCACAAATGTGACTGTTTCACCGACATTGTAATCATTCAAGGGCCATCAAGTATGCGGTCATACAAATCATTACGTGACCCCTAGTTTCACACAAATTGTATGAGCGCTGAGGTCAGGTTACTGGTTGATTTGGATGAGCTTTGTTGTGAGCTGAAGTACTAATTTACAGTGCATTTGTATTATTAACGCACTAATTAAAAAGAAAAGTATAGTTTTTAATAAAATTACCCTAGATTTTTTAAATCCTTTTACTAATAAAACGATATAAATTTATATTTAAATTTATATTTATATCGTTTTATTAGTAAAAGGTTCAATGTTATGTACCTATGTTATAGATACATAACATTGAACGCACGGCTGCGGCTGCTACGCAGCGGTCGTGAGTTCGATCCCCGGCTCGTACCAATGAGTTTATCAAAAACTGATGTACGAAATGTTATTTAATATTCACAAGTGCTTTACGGTGAAGAAAAACATCGTAAGGAAACCTGCATACACCTGCGAAGAAATTCAAGGGTGTATGTGTAGTCCCCAACAACAATCGGGCCAGCGTTGGGACCACGCAAAATAGGCACGTATGATGTCGAGTTGCGGAAAAAATGGTCAGAAAAACTACAACAACATACAGAACACTAACCATTTTCTGATGTTGCATACAATTAGAATCCCGGGATTTAAATAATAAACAATATTATTTTTAAGAAGCCGACTCCATACTTGCTTAGCTTTTCCGGATTTTTGCTAGTTGTAGGCATAATAGCTCCCGAAAATCCGAACCCTACTAATCATACAGACGGACGCACGAGATTATCATAAAAATATTATTTTTATATAGAGGCAAGGCCTTAAAAATCATTATAATAGCCGAAAATGTAGAAATATACACGAATTCCTTTTAACACCGAAGTTTCGTACAATGCCTTCCACTGGAGGACACTGTCAATAAACGTATGAAACCTGCGTCTAATGTAATTTTAAAATTCTCCTATTTGTTTGAATACTCATTTAAAAGAAACCTTATGCTGAACGAAATAAGGTTCACTTTATGAGTAAGTGTTCCAGAGAAAGGAGGTTTCTAAAGTAACTTCTTTCGCTCTTCAGTTGTATCTCCTTTGAAAATCGACTCACTCAAGACTACCAAGCGAAATTGCGCTTTATGTGTGAAAACATAAAGCGCTATTTTAGAATAAATATTAGTGTAACATTTGATACAAGTAAATAATTCTTTGTAGACCTTATTTTGAAGGGAATAAGGTACATTTAAAGCCGCAGTGTTTATGCGCACATTCATTCATTAAATACGCTTTGGGCACATTATTTCCAAAACAGAGACACCGCAAGCACAAAACCTTATTGTTCAAAATTCGAATTTCTGAGAAGGTCACTGGCAGGCGATTCTTTTCGTTCCAAATTTAAAACAGTGATAATTACTCTGAACGGAACAACGCCAGCATTTTATTGTTTTTTTTTCGGCAATGGGTGTGTTGTAAATTCACTTTTTTTAGCTATTCGAAATTTAAAAGTTGACTGCTCAATAGTGTTGACATTTTGAAATATTAGTTGTGTTCTTTTGAACTTGGGTTTCTAAGATTTATTTGCTGTGTTAATTGACTTATTTTGGTTGTTGTTTCGTAAACAATCACTGTTTAATTCAGAGATTTTATCTGGATTTATGCTGTGAACTATTTTTGTTTTGGTATTATGCACAATCTCGTATTAAAGTCTCTTTCTAAGTTTAATGATGATAAATTATAAATCATTTAAAGAAAAAAAACCAGTTTAACCCTTAAATTGGCAATGTTCATCAGTTTGACTCGACCCACTTTTTATATTTAATATTTTTAAGACATAATTTTCTGCTCTACACAATGGTAAGGAGGCTAGAAAGCACGATTATTTTTAGATTTGCTTATTTAAGGATTAAAAGGGGATTTACACATATACCTAGATACAGTATACAAGATACTTACAGTAATATGGTATGTACATCCCATACCCTACCGGAAGGCGTAGCGTGGGTAGGCCCCCCACAAGGTGGACTGACGACCTGGTGAAGGTCGCAGGAGTCCGCTGGATGCGGGTGGCGCAGGAGCAGGACCGGTCATTGTAGCAAACTTTGGGGGAGGCCTATGTTCAGAAGTGGACGTCTTTCGGCTGATATAATGATGATGATGATGATGATGATGATGATACCATACCAAAGACCATATTTTTATACAATAGGATAGGCAATTTTTAAACGTTCCTTTTACATTTTCGGTTTTATATTTATATCATAATTTTATTGTAAATAAAAACCATTTCAATAAACAATTTACATAGATGTGCATATTATGAAATTCTGTGATATGATATTTTTTATTAAGTTTGTATACTTACGTAATTTTTTACGTAATTCATTTTTCTACATTAATAATTTCGTTATAATTATTACTGGCGTATGTGAGAGTAGCTGATGGGTCAAAAAGTGCTCGAGTGGAGACCACAATTTGGCAGGTCGCCATTCGGTGAATATGGAGGTCCAAAGAGGAGGTCTATGTTCAGCAGTGAACTTATGGCTGAAATGATGATGATGATAACTTGCGTCGCGTCGGACTATAAACATTAAACAAACCCCTGTTATTTCCCTCGGTCTACAAGTACACAAACATAACTAATTAGAACCTAGGTATTTAATATTTTGTTACGAAATTCGGACAATTAAAGGGTTCGGAATTTAATTAAGGCGCAGGGCCGCACGCATTCCCGTACCTGGTGGGAATGCCGCAATAACGACACGACATTTTGGACAGCCCTGAAGTTTTTGCGAATGAGATTAGTTTTTTTCCACCTTTTTCACCCTATACAAGGTGAAATTTTAACGGTTGTTCTCCGTTTAAGCGTATGTTCAGTATCGTGTTCCGGTTAGGAAAAAGGCGGGAGATTTATTTTTTTTTGCGTGGGGAGCTGCGTTACACATACCACCCAGGTAGGCGCGGGGGACGGACCCGGGTGGTTATGTGGGACTCCCAGGGCTAATAAGGCCCTGGTCTACCCACTAAAACCCCACGGTCTGCCGCCAAGACGCTTTAAGGCAGAGTCACGGGTACGCCTGAGCACACTTCCGCGACTTATTTGAAAGGCCTGCCCCATAGAACGGCCCTTAAACGTAGAACAACCATTAAATTTTCACCTTGTATAGAATACTTTTTTATTGACTTTGTTTGTTTCCTATAGCAAAGTAGATAGGTATATACGTGCCTAGTTTAGTACATTACGATACAAGTGAGAAAGAAATGAAGTTTGAAACGAGTGACAATACCGAAGGGACTTTTTTCAGTACAGGTGCCCTTTGAAATTTGGACCTCACAAGTAATGAAAACTTCGCGAACTAGTACATAAAAAATAGCACCATCCTTACAAAAAATATTTTTTTACATGATTTATAGCCACAGCGTCCACATATCTAGACTCTAATCCCTCAATTGCTTTCAAACTAATGACGTCACAAATCTGTCGCCATTCTGAATCAATTCAAACGCCAGTAGTCATTAGTCAATGCAAATCACTAAGTCTAAAATGGCCAATTAGGCCTCTGCCTACATTTAAGGATATCTGCGACCGCGCGACGACTAGTCGCAGTGACCCAGTCGCAGCCGATTTTAATCGCAAGTTGCGCATTTTCATAAGTATAAAGGAAATATCAAAGGTCTACGATTATTTTTAGCATCACATCTTGCTAATGTGGAATTATATATTCTTATTCAGGTAAAAAATACACTGTCAATATCAATTGCATATAAGTCAAGTAATACTTTAAAAATTATAAATATTAGATGTATATACCAAAGAAAAACGACGAAGATCACCTAACGTCCGAGGTGGGGATTTTGCGGCTGATGACTGCCCCCTCGATCACTCGGTCTGCGGGGTGCAGGCATCAGCGAAAGCTGAGCACGTGGGTTCGATCCCCACCTCGGACGTTAGATGATCTAATCGTTTTTCTTTGGTATGTGACATCTAATATTTATAATGTATTTTTTTCTTTGATTATTTTAAAGTATATTTTATTACACGTGAAGTTTACGATCATTTTACAAATTCTTATATCGCTACAACTTTGCAAGTAATATTTTATTTATGGAATAAATTATAATCTAATATAATTAAAAAACATTATTATAACCTTCAAAACGTTCAGGATCGGCTGCCCTAATCCGTAGCCAGACGTCCTAATTATCGGACCTCCGATTTAGCTCGTCATTCTATTAAGGCCTGTCTACTGCCTTTTAATAGGACAGCCTGTATACTTTTAATTAATTGATCATTATTTAAGTACATTCAGCGACGAAATCGATGTATGTGATATTATTGAAGATTTCGGGTTGTTTCTAGCCGAGAAAGGGTTTCAATAATAAATATAATATTTTATTATAGGGCAATTCAATTCATTTATTACGATAAAGATAACATCGATTGAATTATTAACTAAAGTTATAGCAATATTACACACATCAAATCTAAGGCTTGTGTTATGAGTACCAACCGTTGGATACACGATCGATAGACACGTATAAATAGGTAGGTACTTAAATCCATGAAAAACTACTAAGGAACCAATACTTGTCATAATTGTCATAAACCATTCTGTCATTCTCAAAATTTAAAGCCTAAAACAAATTACCGTGTCACATTTTTCAATGTCAAAAAAGTTAGAAGAAATATGTAGAAATGATTCCATTTGAAAAAAATCGGCTACGGTACCTAATTAGATCTAGACATTTGAGAATGACTGTATTCAATATACACTGCCATTTATCATTAATTTTAACTAATCTCTACAAAATTACAAGTATTGTAAACTCCTTAACAGCAATAAAAAAACTACATTTCACTGACAATATAAGGCCACCTAATGGCCGAAATACCGACTTCATTATCAAAGAAAACATCAATCAAGTTTTTTAAAAGAAAAAGGAACTGTCAACGGATACCCGAAAACAAAAGCGAATCGTCCTCCGTCAAACGTTTTCCTGCTCATAGGATTGTGCACTCAATTGTGTAAGCATTAAGATATACAATAAGAGGTATAATTGTGAGATATGATCTTATTGAAAGGATTTGACATCGGTAGCTTTAGAATCTGTCTGGAAATGCCGCTGTGATTCCTTTAATTTAATTTTTTGATGTGTCTTTGAGATGTTTGATACAGAAGTAAAGTCGAGGTGCAGTGTTAGCTAGGCTATATTAAGGTGCGTTCAAACCAAAACAGCATTCGCTGTTCTATCCCCCGTTCTACGAAATCAACCAATCACGTTTTGTGTAACGATCGAATTTCGTAGAGTGGGGGGTTAGAATAGCGAATGCTCTTTTGGTTTGAATGCACCTTTAGATAAGGTCAGTGCGGCTAAGTCGCATATTTTATTTTGCAGGAAAATCCATCATATGCGCATTATAGGTACAGTTCAATTCAATTGGGGTCGAAAATCAGTTGGTAGACGGCTTTCCTGATAGACGGTCTTACCCGCATTGACATTAACGTCAAATGCTTTGTAGCAGAGAAATCGTAATATTTCGTAACACCAACTACATTACCCGGCGAAAAAGTTCAGCACATCGGTATCTGGAAAGAGATTCGGCTTTATAGAGCGTTGTCCCTCTCTAACATCATCATCGTCATCATCATCACCAGCCTATGATGGTCCACTGCTGGACGTAGGCCTCTCCTATTAACACAATGTCGTAACAGATGTGCTTACCATAGAAAAAATCAACTGCGAAGACTCTGGTCGTCACGGGATTCGAACCCGCTTCCTCTGGATTGCCGGTCCAACGTGCTTCCAATTACACCAGACTACCTTCCGTCGATCACAGCGAATTTAGTCAATGGTATTGTGAAGCTAATCACTAGCGACATCTGTACGTAGTGTTTCGAAGGTACTACAACCTTAAGCCACTCAAAGACGTGTGTCTACCACAATTGTCCGCAAACTCGACAACTCTCCGTTGCGTTGAATTTGCTATAGAGGGCGCTGTAATCGATTCATGATTAGGAAACATCAATTTGTTTTATAATTAAACAAATTGATGTTAGTGTTACTTTTTTACAATGCGGATAATCCCACAATGTCGTAACAGATGTGCTTACCATAGAAAAAATCAACTGCGAAGACTCTGGTCGTCACGGGATTCGAACCCGCTTCCTCTGGATTGCCGGTCCAACGTGCTTCCAATTACACCAGACTACCTTCCGTCGATCACAGCGAATTTAGTCAATGGTATTGTGAAGCTAATCACTAGCGACATCTGTACGTAGTGTTTCGAAGGTACTACAACCTTAAGCCACTCAAAGACGTGTGTCTACCACAATTGTCCGCAAACTCGACAACTCTCCGTTGCGTTGAATTTGCTATAGAGGGCGCTGTAATCGATTCATGATTAGGAAACATCAATTTGTTTTATAATTAAACAAATTGATGTTAGTGTTACTTTTTTACAATGCGGATAATCCCACAATGTCGTAACAGATGTGCTTACCATAGAAAAAATCAACTGCGAAGACTCTGGTCGTCACGGGATTCGAACCCGCTTCCTCTGGATTGCCGGTCCAACGTGCTTCCAATTACACCAGACTACCTTCCGTCGATCACAGCGAATTTAGTCAATGGTATTGTGAAGCTAATCACTAGCGACATCTGTACGTAGTGTTTCGAAGGTATCCTATTAACTATGCGTACGCATTAGGAGGTAAATGCCCATAATCGCCACGCTGGTAAGCGGATTGGGATTGGATATTACTTTCTAACATATGTGACGTTTATGCAATATTATTTGTCTCTTTCGAAAGACCGATGTGCAAACTTTATCGCCGGGTACTGTAAATGATATTTAAATTAACAATATACCTAATAATTATGTTTTTATATATATTAAATGCACTAAAAAGAAGAAAGAAAATGTACTTTATTTTATTTAGAAGATTTCCAAAAAATGTCGAACAAGTCCGGGTGAAAGGACGAATAAAAAATCTACTGTACGGTTAGCACACGATTGGTGCGACAATATGTCGCTGCGAGATAGACTATCCGTCCCTCTTTTATTAATATAGTAAGTAAAAGACGGGAAATCTATCTCGCAGCGACATACTGTCGAAACAATCATGTGCTAAGCGTACTGGTCTACCTAACAAAAGATTTCTATATCTTTAGCTTCGCTTTATAAGCACAAAAGACTAATAAATATCATATTTTATCATCTATCAGTTTTTTCTCCGCCATCCAACCTCCTTTGTCTAAATACCTCGTTTATTTGGTTTCAAGGAAAAAACGGTAGCCTGAAACTTAATTATTTATACCCTTATGAATTAAATATTTAATTTAAGTATGGATTTGAAGAATTTATTTGAAAGTCATTTGATATTTCAAAGATTCGTATTTTGAATTGTGGAATTAATTTTGGTAAAACAGAAGTACCTACATTTCGGACTTCGGGCTACCCAAATATTTAAACTTTTTAACCTATTTCGAAATAACGTAATTTTATTTTTTTTGCTTCATTAGAACCTGTAGGATATAGGTATATCTTTTTTCTCATACATTTATTTTCAAAACTAAAATTTATGTACATAGATTAAATCTAACTAATCTACTTAATCTAACCTATATCTAAAATTGGCCCTTGTGGTATTGTACCGAGGATGCTGGCGGCATTTCCTCGCTGTATCGCAATACTGATGCGTTGTGCAAGGAAGTCGCCAGCTCTTCGGTCTTTAGTTACGTCAACCAGACGTTTCGCGATCTCGGCAAACAATTTGCGTGCGCTGGGGCCCCAAGAACCTAAAGTTTCTACGCCAAACGGTACAAAGTGGTACTCTTTGCCGAGGCCCTTATATTTATTACTTTTTAAAAATTCGGCATTTTCAGCAGCAGCGGCTGATAATAGTGATAATAATAATTTATTTTACTTCATAACAATATTTACATATTACTACACTACAATTTGCATGAAAATAATATTATGTCATTGAAACATTAGATTTGTCAGCCTCTGTAGCCTAGTTGGTAGTGACCCTGCCTACGAAGCTGGAGGTTCCGGGTTCGAATCCCGGCGAGGGCATTCTTTGTGTATTTATTTATCACAAATGTTTGTTCCTTGGTCGTGGCTGTGTATGTGTCTAAGTATCTATACGTATCTATCTATTATATATATCGTCACCTGGTACCCATATCACAAGCCTTAATTGAGCTTACCGTGGGATTAGGTTGATTTGTGTAAGATGTCCCAAGATATTTATTATTTATTATTATTTATTAGATACCTCTAAAAGTTGTTCTAATTGTCTATAACTCTTGTTAATTACTATTATATGTATTGCAATTTATTAGAAATTTTATATATAATTTATTTTTAATGCATGTTAGTTGTAAGTTGTACCTATGATTATTAAAAAAAAAACAAGTCCCGTCAAGTTTCTTACCGGTTCTTCTCGGGTCTATGGTGTAAGGTTAGAACCGGAAGTAGATTTAATTTTATGTCTAACTTAGACCATTCAAAAGAGTTTGTTGCGATTTCAATTTTAAAAATAGAATCATTAAATAAAACAGTTTTTTATGTCCACAATAAAAAATATAAAACTATTCTCAAGGTCAATAAATATTGACAGCGCCTTAACTGTCTCTAACTTTGTTTTGTGGTTCCGTTTCAATTAACAAACTGCAAAATGATATACAGAACCCACTAAATTATAACGCCGGTTCCTCTGTTTAGAATAAATACGTGACGTTTCCATGCAAAAGGTACTATGCTGTCTACTTGTAAAGGATATGAGCTATAAACCTTACAGTGGAACCTCGCTAACTCGAACTTCGAAAAGGCACTCCTCTTCTCGAAATAGAACTGAATATTTGTCAGCCTCCGTAGCCTAGTTAGTAGAGACCCTGCCTACGAAGCTGGAGGTTCCGGGTTCAAATCCCGGCGAGGGCATTATTTGTGTGTTTATTTATCACAAATATTTGTTCCTTGGTTATGGCTGTCTATGTATGTAAGTATCTATATGTATCTATCTATTATATACTGGGTGTTACATTAGTCGTGATACAAATTGTGAAAAACCTGTTAAGATGGTCTTTCTGAACAAGGTTTCCTATGGGACCTATATGAAAGTCGCGAAAAAAAATTACGGTTTTCATACAGTTCGGTACAGAAGTGTTCATGATTTTCAGTCTCGATTCATTATTATGTAAACACATTGGTAAGAGAACAGTCTGAAAAATGTATACATATTAAGGAACTCGAACTGTACTAGTCTTAAAAAAAAAAAGATTTTCATATGGGTCCCGAAGGAAACCTTGTTCAGAAAGACCATCTTAACAGGTTTTTCACAGTTTGTATCACGACTAATGTAACACCCGGTATATCGTCGCCTAGTACCCACATCACAAGCCTTAAGAGCTTACCGTAGGACTAGGTCGATTTGTGTAAGATGTCCCGAGATATTTATTTATTGAACTTCCCTTCCAATAAAGACACAAAAACTCTAACCCCTTATTCATAAACGTCTCTTAACTTAAGCCGCTAAGTGTTGTTTGCCCCTTTCAGCCTCATCAATATGTCTATAAGACCGAAAGGGACAAACAATACTTACCGGCTAGTTAGGGGACGTTTATGAATAAGAAGGTTAAACTCTTAAGTACTTAACCTCGTTCAGCCGGAGGAACTAGGTGCATACTCTCGATTGGCATCATGAAAACAGGAGCGGTTTATTTTTCCACATTTGAGTGGAACTCCGGTGAATTCCAAGAAGAGGCAAGTCATTTTTAGAAAAAAAAAAACACAAACATTCTCTAATTTTAGCCTAATGTTATTTAAAAAAATAGTACTCTAAATTGTAAAAATAACACTAAGTCTTCTTCACTTCTTCACTTCATCAGCCTATTACAGTCCACTGCTGGACGTAGGCCTCTCCTATTCACTATGCGTATAGACGCATTAGGAGGTAAATGCCCATAATCGCCACGCTGGGCATGCGGATTGGCGATCGCAGTAATGTGCCCGTTATGATACTTTCCCTGCATTTCCCGTAGTTTGGGACGACCCGTATACCGAGGTTTTACTAGCCCTACTAAGCGAAAGTGGCCCTTTTGCTTGATATTGTCACATATGTATATCGTTCCGTGTAAATTGCAAATGTGATTATGTAAAACCGCTGGTCCTTCGTCCTAGGTAAATATAGTTTGATATTCCGGGATATTGTTACGAGGATTAAAGTTAAAGATACATAAAACTAGTTTATCTGAGTAGGTTTTGGTGTTATTGTTAACAAATTTATAAATATAATTAAACGGTTTAATTCAACGGTTTCACTCAAGTGTATTCAGTCACTAAGCGCGAAATTAGGGTGGTCAAAAAAAAAATATTCCCGCTCCACAGGGTTTATTATTGTACATGTCCCCTAAAAGTAATGTATTCCAATTTTCAAAGTAATCAAGCATCATTACGAGGTCGCTCAAAATTCGACAATTCGGCAGTACTTAAATGTATGAAATGAAAATATCCTCAATTTTAATTTAAACTGGTGTGAGTTTCCATGGCTTTAACTGTAAATTTTCAATAAGGCCCACTCATTTCAGCATATGCTGTTTCAATTTTATAATTTTGGTGAAGTGTACTTTTTTGATTTGTATGAGATCAGCGAAAGTTTGACCGTTTTAAGCGACCAGTAAATAATCAGTAAATGGCTTCCAATTTTGTTTATGGACTAGTTTTGTATAATAGAAGAAGTTAGACCATGTGGAAGTAAGATTAAAAAAAAATTTTTTTTGTTCATACTGTCGTGGACCACCCTACGCGACATGTTTCGGAGAGCCTAGGTCCTCATTATCAATCACTGTGCCCGCGTTCACGCTATGCGACTCGCGGCGCGTACATGTCACGCGTAGTGACTATAAGTACTATAACCAACACGGGAACCTTGATCCCTATGACAGCTGTCAATTCCATACATTATCTGTCGATGCCCCAAGATATATACGGTGCTCGTGAGCATTCCGAAAGATGTTGATGCTGAATTCCTGAGCATATTTAGAGTATTTAATGTTATATAAAATTTCCTGGATTCGGCTTGGTTCCAGAGATAATTAACCTTTTTCGAAATAAGTTTGTCGACGTAATTCGTCATGAAACTTCTTTTTGATTACAATACTACCACAATGTGTTTTAATATTACCGCACCTGACAATCAAAAAATAAGAATAGACTTGACGAAAAAACCTGTCCCTAAAAAAATCATTTAAAAATTAATTTTGAGAAATTGTTTTAATAAAAAGTATTGAAAATGTAAAAGAATATTTTTTTTTATGGAATTTGACATTAGGTGTCATAATATTTTTTGTTTATTTTGATGTCTAGAATGCATAGTTAAAATCTTTTTCAATGCTCGCGAGCACCGTGTATATTTATTTATGTTTAAAAATATTTCAATCTGGCTTCAATAGAAAGACACTTAGTTATTGTTACTGTCATTGTAACCAATACGGAGGAAACAAAACCACTACCGGTGGCTATCCAATTTCAGAGGAAACAATATGATACTTTACTTCAAAACGAGGTTCGGATCGCAAGAAATTGAAATGTCAGTGTTTGTTGGCGGATTGGATATTTTAAACCGTTATAAATAATATGAAACGATTAAACTCACATGTAAAATAAAAGGTAACGTATATAAAAGAACTGTAAGACCAGGGGCCTATTTCTCGAAAGCTTGTAACTTGTAATACAAGCGGAAGTCCTTATCTAATTGATAGTATTAATAAGAGACTTCCACTTGTACCAAGCTTTCGAGAAACGGGTCCCAGCTCTACTCTACGGCTCCGAATGCTGGATAATTCGTAAAGTGGACGAATAAAACATACACGTGACAGAAATGAAAATGCTCCGCTGGTCTGGTGGAGTCATCCGTTTGGACAAAATAAAAAACGAGTATGTCCGCGAAACCTTTAAAGTTGCTTGCATCCAAAATGAGAGAAGCCCGACTGCGTTGGTACGGCCATGTTATGAGACGGGAGGATTACCATATGACTAAAAGAGTACTTGCCATAGAAGAGGGAAAGCGTGGCCCTGGGCGACCGCCCGAAACCTGGACACAGACAATAAAAAATGACCGTGCTATGTGGCGCAAATATACTAGGAAGGCTGACTGACCCCAAGTAAATTGGAATAAAAGCAAGGACAAAGAAGAAGAAGATTTAACTCACATGTATTTAGTCACTTCGCGCGACATGTTTCGGAGAGCCTAGGTCCCCATTATCAAGCGCTGAGCCATCGTTCACGCCTCTCGCCGCGCTCGGGAGTCACGTGGTGTCATCATTCATTAAGAGCCATCGATAATGTGGTCTCTTTGCCCAGATAACGTCACATTTTATGGCTATATGACCAAATAGTTCGTTAGTTTAACTGGGCTTTTTCCGCAACTCGACCACCATCGTCCCTTTTTTGCGTGATAGCGAGGTAGCCCTATTCCAACCATCCAAACTCCTCCACGAAACTCAGTGTATGTTTCTGGTTGCTAAATGCCTCCTGTAGTGTATGTGGAGTCCCCAAGTGCCTACTCCTGTATACCTCTACCTGTTTATATTCTAGAAGAATAATATACCTATATTTTGCTGTTTCCTCCTCTTCCATGCAGGCCCTGCACATAGGACTATCTGTTTTGCGGTTTGCCCATATTGCCCATATTTGCCATACAAACACCTGCACAATATGGGCTACATGATCAAAATGAAGACTACAGCTACTTACAATACAACCGATATAATAGGTCTTACCTATAACAAAGCTCAGTTCCTACTCGAATATGTATTAAACTTTGCGCCGCACTCGTCAATGCATTGGCTGCTACAAATTTAGTTCTGACCTGCCTCTAGACATGGGTGAGCTGGGACAATTTCGTAACTCTCATAATTTTGTATCACTTTCAAGTTCGCTCAAAAGTTTTACTCATTTGATTAAGGCCAGAAACTCTTATTGTTTTGAATAACATCTCTTTTATGCCCACAGAGAACTCTGGCAAGAAATATTTTACGCTGTCATGTTGCGAGAATAAGTTCATCACTGTCTTCATATGTTTTTTTAAACCCTGGAGAAACAGAGCCGTCACAATTTGGACTATAATTTAAATTAATCAAAATCATGAATCGACAACCAAATTTTGACAGCGGCATTTTGGAGTTAATATTTCAATATTTTTTACATAAATTGAAATATTAACCCCATTACTAATGTGTAATATTTTTAGTAATAAATAAGCGCTGCGCATACTTAGAACTATTCATTTGATTATTCACAAAAATGCTATTACTAAATCGAATTATCAGTAGGTAGTGTTGTGAGATTCGATATTTATACCATGGTTTTTAAGTTCGAGATAATGCTATGAAACAAGATTTATTTTGCATTATACAGAAATGAATATGAAAGACATTTTTTTTTCGACGTAATAAAATGACTTTCATACTTCAAAAAGTAAGTGGAAATTAGTCTCGTCTATTTTAATTTAAAATAAAATATTAATTTGAAATAGGCCATTTCTTTCTTTATCCGTTAGCAGCATGCATATTAATAAATTTATTTGACTTCAAACTAAGTGTTACCACGAAATAGCCCGACTCTACCCTATAAATCATTACCGGCAGCACTCAGTCTTAACGGGAATTATTCAGACAGCCGCTGGAGCGCCAATCGATAACTCATTGCATATTCTCATTTTAAATCACCTCGTATCCAATAAAAGGACGGAGCTGCGAACCGCCCGCGTCTTGGCACAATACTGGTAATGAAACATGCATTGCACGCTCTTTTATACTCCCCCCTCCACTCACTCAACTGGACGAAACTTGGGTCTTTATTTAAACTCGTTTCAGATTTTGAATTATTTATTGAACTTGTTATAGTTGTCATAGATCCGCCTCCGTAGCCTAGTGACGCTTGCGCCTTATATACCATGAATTGTCACCGTGAGATTAACGCGGACGTACATTCTATCTATCCCGCTCATACGCGCATATTTGTGGGAGCGAGATGGAGGCCTCTGTTTCATCGCATTTTTTTTAATTGGCTCAACAAAGTTAGTCCACTCCACCAGCAGGCTTAGATAGATAGATAGATAGATTTATTTATTTCTTAATGAAAATTACATGTCATTTGTTAACAAATAGCACAAATTCACAAAAAGATCCTCCTTAGCATAGGATTAGTGCGACAATATGTCGCCGCAAAGATAGGTAGACTAGCCATCCCTCTTTTGTTTATATAGTTAGTAAAAGAAGCGGAAGCGGTGGTGACTCAGTGGTTTAGACGTTTGACTTTCAATCCGGAGGTCGTGGGTTCAAATCTTGGCTCGTACCAATGAGTTTTTCCGAAACTTATGTACGGAATATCAGATGATATTTACCATTAGCTTTCGGTGAAGGAAAACATCCTGAGGAAACCTGCATACATCCGCGAAGAAATTCAGAGGTGTATGTGAAGTTCCCCACCCGCTTAGGGCCAGCGTGGGGACTATAGCCCAATCCCTCTCATATATGAGAGGAGGCCTGTGCCCAGCAGTGGGACATTATATAGGCTAAATATAATTATAGTAAAAGATGGAAAATCTATCTCACGGCGACATACTGATATACCAATCATGTGCTAAGCTTACTGATCGTAAGTGAAAAGTGGAGTCCAAATCGCGGCGGCAACGAACAGGAGACCAACAGTAAACTTATACTTATGCATTCAATAATCTATATTAACTTGTTAATTTTGTAATTTCTGCACTTGTATTGTAATGTACTATGTGCTATCATTTAAGATTTAGCAAGTTAGAATAGTTTAAAATATCTATTGCAAATCGCTCTATAAATGGCAGATCGATTGAATCGTCTCATCTTAATAAAAGCTATTTCCAGTTCGGAAACTGAGTCATTCATAGAAGCTCGCTGTCACCTGTCTCTCTTACTCACGTTTAAATAATTGATATTGGACAGGGATAGACAGGGATAGACAGGGATAGACAGGGATATCAGCGCATGAAGGAGTATAGTTGACCCAATTTATCGCTAGATGTCTATGTACTGGCTAAAATAAACTCTGTATCGCGACGTCGACATATCAACGTAATATTTATTTTCTTTGTAAATAATTAGTAATTACCCACTAAAAATAACAATATAAATAAAAAGTAGTTTTTAAATATAAATTATGAACATGACAGATTTATATCACGAATCCGGTGCACAATAGTCATAAATGTTACGTATATAATTCATAATTAAATATAAATAATAGGTTTTTCTACTCTATTTTCAAACATTCAGCATAAAGAAGAGTAGAAACAAAGAATTTCGATAAGAGTGTAAAAATAAATATTTGTTCTGTTACTTTATTTAAAGTTCCAGGGTATGAGCCACCCAAGATACAAATAAATAAAATATATCTTGGGACATCTTACACAAATCAACCTAGTCCAACGGTGAGCTCAATTAAGGCTTTTGATGTGGGTACTAAGCGATGATATACATAATATATAGATACTTAAATACACAGACAGCCATGGACCAAGGAACAAATATTTGTGTGATAAATAAATGCACAAATAATTCCCTGAGCAGGATTCTAACCCGGAACCTCCAGCTTCGTAGGCAGGGTCACTACCAACTAGCCTACGGAGGCTGACAGCCTCCTTTATAATTATAATATACTTCTTTATACTATTCGTCAGTAGAATCTAAAAGAAATGTAAACAAATATGTCTGACTGTCCATAGCACTTGACGTCTCTGACACATATCGTGAAACACGTTCGCTGATATATTTTTACGTTAATACTAATAAATATCAATAATTTAAACTGAAAATGTATGTGAACTCAAGGTTTTAGGTTTTAGTTGGTAATAAAACCAAAATTGTGTTCTAAAACTGCGTGATTAAGATTATGCAATGCAAGTTTTTAAGTTTGTTTACATATGGCTTATTTTCTTCTGACGAATGTTATACGTGACTTAATCATGGAAACCATATACACTTATACAGTAGTTAAGTTACTCGACATCGTTAAAACTATCGTAAACTTGTCACTATAAGACGACTAAATGTGTCGTAAATTTGTCGCCATGAAGACATCGCTTTTAGACGATAAAACCGACCGTTTAACCGGCAATATATTGGCAGTACTTTATGTTTTCCTTTTTCGTACAAGGATTAGTTTTAAGTTGCTAAGCGGTAGTTTCTTTGCAAAATAGGATGTTTAAAATAGCAATTTATTTATTTAGAAGGGTAATATAGTAAGGGCAATATGTCTTTAAGATCCAATGGGATAAACAATGCTTAGCGGCTCTCAGCCCACCTGATGGAAAGCGGGAACTGAGGCCCATGGACATAGTGAACAAAAAATCGCCTATACCCTTAGGAGTTAGATGCCTCTATGTCAGTAATTACACCGGCTATCTTACCCCCCAAAGCGGAACACAGTACTAAGTTAACTATTTAACGGCAGGTTAACGGGTAAAATGGTGGTAGCTATCCGGGTGGACCTTACACGAGGTCCTACCACCAGCAGAACATATTTATAATAGGATTCTTTCGATATAAATTTAGCTAAATCTGAATAAGTTTTATTGAAATATCCTCAAAATAGTACTATTTGAATGTGCAGCACTTAAGCTTAAGCACAAAATCCACTAACATTGCACACCTAAATACATATAAGCTAAGCACTAACATAGTACTCCTAAGTATTTCTAAACCTAAGACGCACGCTTCAGACATAACCACATACTCTAATGGCGACAAACCGATGTATTATCTCTCTCTAGCGGCAAGTGATAGTAAGAGACGTCGATGTTGTGACAACGGCTATGTTATTTCTTGTTACTGTTATAGTCTAAGAGGCGATACCGACTTGGTCGAGGCTTATTGGAAAACTCAACACATACGTGTTACACCACCCACTGAAAACCTTGAACGGTGATTTGGTAGGTTATATTGAACAACTTTTACTATGGAGCTAACTCAGAAATCTCAAAAAAAATTTGGGCTCTTTCGTACAAAATGTTGTTATCCATCGGTCACAATGTATGAAAAAGACAATATTTTTTTAGATTTCGTGATTGGCCCCATAGTATAAGTTGTTCAGTAATAAATCAGTGGGTGGTGTAACATTCTGTATAGGGCTTTAAAACATGAAAACTGGAGAGCATGTGCTATAGGCTCATGATGGTACAGGGTCTAATCGTTTGTCGTCGTTGCCGTCACGTTCTAACAAGTATGTAAGTGCGAAAGTGACGCGTAGCACGATAAATGGATAAAACGGAACCATCACAAGCCACCTGATATGAGCATTGTATGCTGTGCTCTGTTGGCTGAGAAAGTACACACCTTATAGTGTGTAGTAAAATAAACACATATAAACGGATTTCCTTTCATATTGCTAAAATGCTTTTCGTACCTATTATCATATCGTTTTATATTACGTTTTATAATTATCATATAGTTTTATTCCACTGGTGTTCCTTGACTGCAAAATGTTTAATCTTTAACTACTAAGGTTATAAAACAATCACAACCTTACACCTCCATCATTAATTTAAGAATAAGTACGCGACGTCTATGAAACCTCCGCGTCCCCAGTTAAAATGTCCTTTCCTTACATCATCATCAGTCTATCTCAGTCCACTACTGCTGGAAGTAGGCCTCTCTTATTAACTATGCGTATAGGTGCACTAGAAGGTAAAGGCCCATAATAATCGCCACGCTGGGCAAGCGTATTGGCGAACGCAGTAATGTGTCCACTATGATGACGCTGCTGCCCATCATAAATCTTCTATCAAAGAACGGTCAGTGACACTTCAATCCCTTAGTCGGCCCTTACGACACACGCGGGGGTGGTGACAAATGTATTCTTACTGCCGCCATCACACGGCAACCTATCCGAACCCTTAACTCGTAATCTTTCTGTACGTGTTCCTAATATTTGTTGTTAGATTGTTTGATTACATAAAAATTAATTTAAATTGTCATCGGTGGCAACTCTGGTTGACAACCGTGTACGGAACTGAACTGAATATACAAACGACACTCCTCCTGGAGTATATGTGGCTGTTCACGCGTTTCCGCTACTGCAGCTGTGGCCGGGTCGCATCCCGCGAAGGTGGGACGGTCGTTGCACCGTCATTTGGGGACGGTGGAGAGAGGCTGTTGAAAGTGTACGGAAAAGTTTAAGAAACCCTACACTAGCTCTTGCACTATGAAATGGAAACGCGAGTGCGGGTAAATTTGCGTCCGATATTGCTCACGATATTACATTTCTAATCGAATCGCAGCCGACTGTACGATAAGAATCTTAATGCGTACTATTTCAAGCAAATATGGGGAAAAATGAGGTTTATGTCAGATTGAATTGTACGAGAATGTGTTTGTTTTTTGTATCACATCATAAGCCTATTTTAGTTCACTACTGGGTGTAGGCCTAAAATTAAAACTATAAAATACTTCAAGGTAAAACATGGTGACAAATGTATTTTTACTGCTGTCACCACACGGCTGACAACTCAACTCCTTCTGCAGGTGTCGTATGAGTCGTTGAAGTGTCACTGACCATTATTTGATAAAAGATTGATGATGTGCAGCAGGATCATCATAGTGGACACATTACTGCGAACGTCAGTCCGCTTGCCCAGCGTGGCGATAACGGGCATTTACCTCCTAATGCGTCTATACGCGTAGTTAATAGGAGAAGCCTACGTCCAGCAGTGAACTATCATAGGCTGATGATGATGATGAAAACGACTCAAAGATTTCAAATTGTTTTTGTTTTATTGGAATTTTACTATCAATGATGATTCTTATTTCTTTTTATATCACATCTCCTAATTCAACATACACACTCGTATAATGTTAATAAAGGAACATAGGTATATTATTTACCAAAACCAGGTAAATTGTCCATCAAATGTCCAGGACGGGATTTGTAACGTAATATCTACTTACAAGTGTCTCAGTCGGCTTCGGTTGTGGTCTCCGTGCCGTAGACCTAAGCAGGGTTAGAGTCGGCTTAGTTAATCCAACACCAGCCTCTCTCTCTCTCTCTCTCTCCATCAGTCTTCCTTTTCAGATCTCAGATCGGACTTTGCCTTGCCTTACCGCATCATCATCACCAAAATCAATTTTTCTCTCGCCATGCCCATGGCAAATTTTCCTTCAACAGCCTCTCAACACCGTCCCCAAATGACGGTGCAACGACCGTCCCACCTTCGTGGGATGCGACCCGGCCACAGCTGCAGTAGCGGAAACGCGGGAGCAGATAAGATCGAAAGGGACAAACAATAATTATCAACTTGCTAAGTTTTTTTTATTTATAACAATTTATTTACCTAATACTCTACAAAAATATACAAAATTAAAATTGTTATGTTAAGAAACTACACTATAAATAAATATATACTAAATTAGATAAATGAGTGAATCAACTTTTTTCTGTCTGTTATTAACATGGTTACGGTCGCCTGAGTCACGCTGGTTTTATGCATAATTATAATAACTTAAACTATGCAAACATGTATTTTTAAGGTGTTATGTATTTATAAGTGTGTATAAACCCTTTCCTTGTTGGGCCATCTACAAAAATGGAATACAGGGTGTTTTTTTTTCGACCGTTCAAATTCTACGTAGTGAATGTGTAGGTCATACTCACCAACTTTTACTATGGGGACAACGTCGAAATCGCGAAAAAAAATCAGCTGTTTCATACAACGTCGGGTGAGAATGCAATTGTGCTATACGCCACTTGTCTTGGTTTAGAGGAGAGCGAAATGAAACAAAAAAATATATATCTTGGAATGTCTTATAATTTTGCAATATTTAACTTAACTGGCACTTTAGTATATTAATTTACTATTTTTTGTTATATACAATTAATGTTTAACTTATAATAGTCCTGAGATATAAGTAGTTTTATAATTGCCATATCCATTTTGGTAAGAAAATGTTTAACTTGCTATGTATGATATGACACAAAGTTATGGATGTGTCACAAAATGTTAGTGCAATGTCAAGAAAGGTAGACATTAAAAGCAATTGTTTATGCAAAATAAAAGTTATTTTACGACTAGATTTATATCAAGTCAAGACGATAATTTATCTCGAATATGAAGACATAATTATTCAAGTGAATACCTATGGTGCCAACATTGATTTCCAATATTTATGTGAATCTTTTTTTTACATTCTTGTTAATAAGTACCATCTAATCCTTCTCTATTTTGTGAAATGATAAGTTTTTCAACGATATCTAGTGCTAATGTAAAAAATATCGATGAGAACAGCTTATAATACGTTTACTAATGAATGACATATTAACGCTATTATTTCTTATCGACGAATACTATTACAGTTTAAGTACCTAAATACACGCTCTATAAATTAAAAGACATGTGATGTAATATGTACTTCAGGAATAGTGACCGAGGCCTCCTGTGGCCTCCTGGTCATAGGGGGTTCGGTCACTTTTTCTGTAGTAATAAATAAATAAATATATTGGGACATCTTACACAAATCGACCTAGTCCCACGATAAGCTCAATTAAGGCTTGTGATGTGGGTACCAGGCGACGATATATATAATAGATACTTAAATACATAGACAACCATGACCAAGGAACAAACATTTGTGATAAATAACAAAGAATGCCCTCGCCGGGATTCGAATTTCGAACTCGGAACCTCCAGCTTCGTAGGCAGGGTCACTACCAACTAGGCTACGGAGGCTGACAACATGTAGCTGTAGTATAATATAATATGTCATTTCATACAATTTCTGCTTAGGTACTCGTAATTATAAATATTATGTATTTATACCACCAACTTATTAAGATAAAAGCTTGAAGTATGAATGACACAAATCATTATAAATCAAACCTACCTTCTTTATTGTCATTTATCAAAAGAGAGGGTAGGATAAAAGAAGTATCGAATCGATACAATCAAATCGATTAATGGATTATGTCACAAAAATGTTGATCGGTTAGTCGCTTGGCACACTGAAATAGGCTGTTAACCGTAAATTTGTGTCATGTCCGGACATGGCACAATATTGTAATCACTATTTATTGCGATTTGAGGATATGGCACAAAAATATATGTTTTTTTAAAATATAAAATAAGAATTTTCAAAAATCGATTACTGTTATGAACTACAAAAAAAAAATGCTATCAAGAACCATTAAAAGCCGATTTTGCTTGAAAATGGATATGGCACAATTGCATTCTCACCCGACGACAAATTGGCGGCATTACGCCGGCCGAAATGTATGAAACAGCAGATTTTTTTTTCGCGATTTCCACTTTGTCCCCATAGTAAAAGTTGGTCAGTATGACCTACACATTCACTACGTAGAATTTGAACGGTCGAAAAAAAAACACCCTGTATATCATGTTTGCATAAATTAAGTAGCATAATTTTGCATAAAACCAGCGTGACTCAGGCGACCGTAACCATGGCAATAACAGACAGGAAAAAGTTGTTTCACCTATACTTGCTAAGTTAGACGTTATGAAGAGGATATTGCCTATTCTAAGCTGTATTGGCTGTATAAGTCTATTTTAACAGCCCGTTCTATACAATCTAAAGCCAATCCAGCCGCAAATTATCCAGCTACGGTGTCGGCGCTCTATTGATTACCTCAATTTGATATTTTTCATTCAGCTTTATTACCTAGGTAATAAGAGCTACCTCGATTCTCGATTCTCGATAATTTTGATTGAACTCTATTGCCTACGTAATAAGGGCTAGTGGTTAATGTAACTGTAGTAAATTGACTTAGCATTCGTTCGTGAGTGATCGGAGATGATTGGTTACTGGCGTGACATGATTATGAAGTTTTTTTAAAGCCAATATGATTTTTTTGAAGCGTGATCAAATTTGTAATTTTGGAACAGTGACAAAAGAAATACAAGTGCTCAATAAAAAATGCCATTCATTTTAAGAATTATAATTTAATGGAGTGAGGACCTGATTCAATTTTCCGATTTAAACATAGTTTCAGATAAATGTTTGCTATCCTTTTCTTTCATATGCCTGAAAAAGATTTTTTTTTAATCCAATATGATTTTTTGAAGCGTGTTCAAATTTTTAATTTTGGAACAGACAAAAGAAATACAAGTGCCTAATAAAAAAGGGAATAATTTTAAGAATTATAATTTATTTGAGTTCACCATTTCCGAATAAAATACACCTGCCAGATAAATGTTAACTGCCCCTTTTTTATATGCCTGAAAAAGGAGTGTAAATTGATCATTTTCATCTCAATGACGGATATATTTATCAGGACATTGAGACAAAGACCGTGAGTGCTTAACATGAATGGGATGTTGCTAAGGTATGCAAAAAAGTAATTAGTACATTGTGCGGAGGTAAGTGCGGTATTACTAACGCCGACGCCAATAGAAATGTTTGTACGTCATAGAATAATATTTTGTCTTAAAACTTATTTTTTTGTCCGCAAGTGTGATGAAAACCATTGTATGCATCACGGTCGGTAAGCTGAATACTAAATCGAGTCATTAAAAGTCCTCCGCCTACGGCGTCGAGCTTCTAACACTCTCATCATCATCATCATATCAGCCGAAAGACGTCCACTGCTGAACATAGGCCTCCTCCTCTCGTAAGTAGGTAATTCTGTATTTACCACCCTTGATGCACAATGTACTAATAATTACTTACAGTCGGCATCAGATATATCGGACCAGCAGAGTTCAGAGCTCACAAAAATTTGAGAAGCAGTTCAGGGGATTAGAGAGCGTGTTCAGATCTTTTTGAACACCATGGCCGCTACGCTAAATGTGATGACTACTGTACAAATTGGAATTATTATTGGAATGATGCTTAGCCAAGTTGCCAATCGCTAACGCTTAGGGAACATACCCATACTACGTGACCTGTTTAGGGGGGGAGAGGGTCCGTCAAAGTACCACTCTTGGTCACCAGGGAGAGGGGGTCTGGTATCTTGTCACGTGACTAGTAGGTATATATTTCAAGATTATTTTGTAATAATTTAATTTAAATTGGACATACACGCCATCGTTTTTCCCATCACTACAATTTTTAAAACCAAAAGTACAATTCTACAATAACAATTTACTATTTAACCTACCTACGCCTGCACTCCTGCAGTACGCATTTTCATAGACCAAAAAATACTACGTGAAAACGGGTCACGTCGTATGGGTATTAGCGTATCGTAGTTTTCCCTCTCTGTCACTCTTTCATATTAGTGCGACAAAGACAGCTGCATTTCGTTTACGATTGACGATTAAGCATTAGGGATTGGCTACTTGTCTAAGCACCCAGACATCTGTACGAGTAAAACATTTTCTAGATTCCTAGTTTGAACCGCTTCGATCCAGATAAAACCGGTTATATCCTGTTTATGCAAGTCCCGCGGCGGAGCTAAGTGATTGCCCGGCCGGATAAGCTTTGTCCGGGTGCTTGTTTGTAAAGCCAATTGACCTTTGTCGATGATGGCGTTATTATAATTACATGACGGCGATTCTTACAGAATCTCTTCTCTAGATTATTGCCGAAATTCATTATCCTCTTGAGGTCCATTGTCCTAATGTACAATAATAACTATTTTTTTTATAATAATTGATATTGTAATAAATTCTTTAATGTATGACATTTTAATAAGATACTGTGCTTACTTGAATAAAGAATAGTTTGAATTTGACTTAATACTAGGTCATATTCACTACGATATTGGCCGTGTGGTGGCGGCAGTAAGAATACATTCGTCACCACCCCAACTCCTCCTGCGGGTGTCGTAAGAGTCGACTAAGGGATTGAAGACTTCAAGTAGACACTTAGTGTCACTTGCCATTAGTTATTTCATAAAAGATTGATGATGGGCAGCAGCGTCATCATAGTGGACACTCCAAATGGGGGACATCCAAAAATAATAATGTCATGTGCAAGTTCAAAATATTACCTACCTCACACTATATTTAATCATACATTAACCTAATAAACATGATAAATTAACCCACAACTTAATTTACTTGCAACTGTAATTAAACACCAATCAAACGAATTAAATATTTGCCTAAAACACATAATAGCTATAAATTAATAATTGATACAGTTCACAAAACACATTGAATTGGTATGCCTCGGGCGAAATATTGTTAACAAACAATATAAAGCTAGTTATATTAGTTGTAAATTCAATCGACTAATAAACCTTTCATTTGTATACATTTTCACGTGAAAATTTAATCATACAATATCCAACGACTTATAAAACCTATGGACTAACATTATTTCAATTATTAGCAATAATTCAATTATTAGCAAGCATACAAACAATTTTGCCGTGTGGTGACGGCAGTAAGAATACGTTTGTCACCACCCCAACTCCTCCTGCGGGTGTCGTAAGAGTCGACTAAGGGATTGAAATGTCACTGACCATTATTTCATAAAAGATTGATGATGGGCAGCAGCGTCATCATAGTGGACACATTACTGCGATCGCCAATCCGCTTGCCCAGCGTGGCGATTATGGTCATTTACCTCCTAATGCGTTTATACGCATAGTTAATAGGAGAGGCCTACGTCCAGTCCAGCAGTGGACTATCATAGGCTGATGATGTGATATGATGTGAAACAAACAATTATTAGCGGCTTGTTAAGTTAAGAAACGTTTATGAATAAGGGTAACAATTTACGCCAATAATTGTAATAATATATACATTTTTAAGTACCGTAAAACCACCTAACTGTAGTCAAAAGCTCTCAACTATGGTCCAAAACTAAATCGAATATCTCTGATTAGGTGTAATTGTTGTATTGATTGTGCTATTCATAGGCCTAAGCTGTCAGCCTCCGTAGCCTAGTTGGTAGTGACCCTGCCTACGAAGCTGGAGGTTCCGGGTTCGAATCCCGGCGAGGGCATTATTTGTGTGTTTATTTATCACAAATATTTGTTCCTTGGTCATGGCTGTCTATGTATTTAAGTATCTATATGTATCTATCTATTATATATATCGTCGCCTGGTACCCACATCACAAGCCTTAATTGAGCTTACCGTGGACTAGGTCGATTTGTATAAGATGTCCCAAGATATTTATTTATTTATTTAAAGCTCCTCGTTATTTCCAATAAAAACTTGGACAAATTTGGAAAAAAATAAGATTGGGACTGATGCTTAGTGAGGAGTTCAAATTTTGGACCATAGTTGTAGTATTGGACTATAGTTCGATGGTTTTACGGTAATAATAATAACACATTATATATATACATTAAAATAGTAACATACAATGCATGTCCATAGTTTTCGGATATCTTTAACAAAAAACAAAACCTTTCATTATTTAATTTCAATTTTACATTTATTAAACCACTTCAGAATCGCTAAACGTAAGTAAAATTGGAATTAAAATTTAAAGCTTGTTTTCTATACATTACATTGCATAATGCAGAGTACGTATTGGATTCTACATTTTGAATTTAGGTCAAAACACCATTAGGCATTTAAATTTTAGGTCATTTGAAACGTAGGTTATTTAACGTTAGGTTTTTAATTTTAGGTATTGCAATACGTACCCATAATGTATTGTCTTGTGGCTGAATAAAACTGTAGGTATTTATGAGAAAACTATAATATATATCATCATAAATATATGAGTCAAACTCTTGTCGGCGTAACTGATGAATGTAGCTGTCTCCATCTAACTCTGTCTAAAGCCGCCTCCTTGACTTCCTTGTACGACACAAGTCACAACGTCTACTTCCTTTTTTATTTATTTCATGTAACTTCTTCTAGGTCTCCCCCTTGCTCGCTTTACTTCAATCCTTCCTTCTATTATATTTTTTATCAAAGCGTCATGTCGTATAAGGTGGCCAAACATTTTCCCACTTCTATGACACCTGACACACCTGACATCAAAATCAGAATAGGATTAGCAAAACTGGCTTTTACCAACAAGAAATATTTAATAACTTCAAACATAACACAAAAAACCAGAAAGAAGCTCATCAAATCTTTCATCTGGAGTAGAGCATTATATTGGTGTGAGGCGTGGACCATGACGCAAAAGGACAGGGAGATACTGGAAGCCTTTGAAATGTGGAGCTGGAGAAGAATGGAGAAGATAACTTGGACAGAAAAAATCACAAATGAAGAAGTGCTTAAAAGAGTGAATGAAAAAAGAAGATTGTTAAAGATAATTTATGAGAGTGAGAGTGAGAGAATAATTTTTGATATTTTAAGAGAGCTTATGTCTGTATGTGATAAACGATTTTAAATTAACATCGTTGGATAATATGCAAAATTCCCCCGCGACCGCTCGCTGAAAGCTTAAAATGACTGCCCAGTGAAAATTACTTCAATTTTCAAAAAGACATTCAGATCCAATGTGTTGTGCCACATAAAAACATACCTTAACTTCGTAATGACCAATGTGCATTACAATGCACAGGCCACTTCAATGAAATTTAAACCTTTCATAAACTCAATAGAGTAGCATTTCCTTTGTTTGATTGGTTTTACAAACAAACGAAATTAAGCACTATGCCGTACACAGCTAGGTTCGAAATATGATTTAAAGAAAATAGTATGGTGAACCTTACGCGGTTGGAACATATGGCGGTTAAGTCATTATCAACGATAATCCTGTACGATTGCAGCGCTTCGTGTCGTAAGCGCCATTTCGCTTTAAGATCACATGGTCTGCATATTTATGTTCGCAGAAAAATGTACGCCGAATAAAATCTACATGATTGAGTTTTTTATGAAACGGTTAAGTAATTGCATATTCGAATTTCGAATTGTGACCGTTTATTTTGTATTTTAGTGTGATTGCTCTGTAGCTGACAATTTAACTTACATTTTATTTTTATATGGATTATAAAAATCAGCAGCCGAAAGCTTTTAATAATAGTCATATTCAGGATTCATGAAGCAATATGTTACAACTGGTTTTACATTAAATTTATTAAAGCTTTCAAGTTGTACATAAGTAATACAAGGTGATGTTTTATTCACTGGCCAATCTTTAGTAGGTTCATTCTGAGGTTCTATTAATGTCCTAAGTAACCGAACATCAAACCAACAGTAACAACATCCTGTATTAAAAAAATATAAAAAGGACATGTTTCAAAAATTGTACCTATCCTATACTCGAGTTGAATAAATCCCTCTCAATCACGGCTATCACTGATAACGACTGGAAGCAATAAAAATGTAAATAACCACTTAATTGCTCCGTGGGAACCAATCTAGTGGTCTATCGGACCCTTTGTGTCAATCCTATTGTTGTAAATGCGGTAATGAGCTGAGGGATTGTAGTCCTTATTGTAGTTTCACGTAATAAAGCCTTTTTGGCGTTTAGCTTTATGTTGAAGCGTGGAGTCCTTCTCGGAAATCTAAAGGCAAATTATTTGATTAGATGAGCTATTAATAAACTTATCCCCAACTCTTCACGTGGGTGTCATAATAATCGACTAAGGGATTGAAGTGTCATTGACCATTATTTTGTTGATGACGGGCATAGTGGACACACTACTGCGATCGCCAACCCGCTTGCCCAGCGCGGCGATTATCATCATCATCTCAGCCATAAGACGTCCACTGCTGAACATAGGCCTCCCCTCTGGACCTCCACATGTACCGGTTAGATGCGACCTGCTAACACTACTGTATTCTGTATTTCAACTGTTCTTCCAATTACAGAAGTAATTACACACAGTAACAATAGTACATTGTGCATCTTGGGAAATAAGTACGGAATCACTAACGAGAGTGTTAGAAGCCCGACGCCGTCAGGCGGAGGGCTTTTATGACTCGAGTTAGTATTCCGCTTAGCGACCGTGATGCATACAATGTTTTTCATCACACTTGCTGACAAATAAAATAAGTTTTAAGAAATAACATTATTAAATGACGTACTGATATTTCTATTACTCTCTAGGGAATTTCACTTTTCTATTACTCCCGCTGCGCGCGCAAACAATGGCGCGCTTAGGCAGCAAGTGTGATGAAAAAACAGATAAACATCCGTACAAAACATTAAACGTAAGTTTATGCGATTAAGTCCCGTTGTCGTTAAAATATGACCCGTACAAAAAATGGGATAAACACCCTAAACATTATTACGTGGGAAGAATTATAAAAAAAATCGCATCGTTTACTTTGCACCCACACCCCGGGAAATAAATTACCCTCCACTAAGTACTAATTAGGCGAAAACAATTCCAGCAATTATCTTACATTCTTCTCGATACAAGGATCGTCCTACGGGTTTTCACGATTTCTATTGCAGTTACTAGAAAGACGTATGTGCATATAAAAATATGTCTTAAGACTTGGCGCTTACACTATTACGAATTATTCTCCAATGCTACAGCGTTGCTTTGGGCGTAAACGCCATTTGTTTTTATATTTTATGAAACATGGAATTATTTCTTATTTGTTGATTTTTTTGTTGTATTTATTTTCACTGCGCTCATACATTTCATTTTTATTATCCTACGTAACAACATAAGCCTTGATAAAGAACTTAAATGTAACACTATCAACTGTGTCACATATGTATTTGCTATAACAATAATTAAATGGTTGGTTGGTAGACAGTCCACCTTTTCAGTCGTCGAGTCCACCTTTTGTACTTTAGTAACTTTGGAACTGTAGAATAATTGCTGGTCGCCGCACTTATGCCTTATTACTCCTTTTTCAATAACGATTATAACCCACAATGTCGTAACAGATGTGCTTACCATAGAAAAGATAAACTGCGAAAGACTGGTTGACACGGGATTCGAAGCCGCATCCTCTAGATTACCTGTCCAACGTGCTTCCAATTACATCAGACGACCTTCCGCCAATCACATGGACACGAATTCAGGCAATGGTATTGTGAAACGAATCACTAGCGATATCTGTACTTAATGTTTAAAAACAAGTTATGCCGTTTTATAAAAGCGATTCTCTAATTAAATGAGGTCCTTGGGTCACAGTGGTCGTAAGTCGTTCTTGGTTCTGTCTTGTAATGTGTCCCTTGTCTTTCCTGATCTCTGACCTCTAGACCTCTGAACTATAGTTTCACTGGAGCCAAGTTTCCGTGCTTTAGAAATGCCAAGAATTAACTAATATAGCCGAGGTGGATACAATCAAATCTTTGAGTTAATGTGATGCTATAAAAGACATCAAAATAAATACGAACACTGTTAATACTGTTAATAGGTACACAACTTAGTTAAGTCATTTTCAAAAGGTGTATGCCAAAAATGCTGTAGATAATATTTCGCCTTGTAGGTATATTTGATTACTGTAAAAATGCGTAACCAATAGGTACTTAAATAGATACCTGCGCAATATTGCTGCCACCGCACATATCCTTTAAAAGTGTTATCGTTTTTGGCGTTTACGTTTTTGAATTCCAACTTTTAATATTTTACAGATTTTTATAGAACAATTGATTTGTTAGTGTTTTAAGTTCATTAGTCGTATTTTAAGTAATAACGCTACTTTGTTGAATATACAAATTATAAGTATGTATTATATTATTTATAGTGTTAACATTATTTTCATTCTCAATATTGTCATTCATAAAAATGTATAGACCCTTCAACAGACTATTGTTCGTTTTAAAATGGTTAGAATTCCTATACCTTTTACTGTCAACACTAAAGTCGCATACATTTTACCCTAACATCAGCCATACTAGTTCCACACATAAATAAATAATGCATTAATTAATTTACCTTTTGTTTGTTTCAGGTAATTTATACGAGACCCAGAGGCGTGTTTAATTGCCACAATTACGACCACTTAGCGTTGTAAAATACGCTTTTCTACATTCACCCTTAAGTGTATGGTGTAAGAGTTATTTCTGTGTGGTATTTTGAGAAGAAAGCCGTGTTTTTGAACAGTTTCTCCCAAGCGACATAACGTCTTTCGACACATGTTTTGTCGTTATGGAATAATGGAATTGTATTGCGTTTGACAGGACACTGGGTGATAAGGAAGGCAAAAAACTTAAGGCCAAGTCACATCGGACGCGTGTGCCGCACGTGTACGTGCGCGTTGTAAAATATGTAAATGTCATATTAGATGAGACACCGCTTGGCTCCCCGCACCCGGTGTGGCTTGTGGCTACTACCATGATGTCTTTCAAAATTATTGAAAATACTGGCCAAGTGTGAGTCGTACTCACGCACAAAGGGTTTTGTAGCAGCAAATATAAAAATTACAGTTAATAACCTATCTCAAAAACTACAAGGGATTATAATTTGGGTAGTTTTACGGTAGTAATTAGTCGAAATTGAAATTTCGCTTATACGAAGGTCCTATCGTTAGATGTTAGCGTAACTATTGAGCTGTAGGTTTATAGTAGAAATATGGAACTCGAGTGAAACGAAAGCGACAATCACCCGAGTTAAAAAGAAGTTTTTACACAATTACACATGTATCGAACGACTTTTTTCATAACAAGTGCCTTAAAAAGAGAAATTTACGCACGCGAAAAAAAAAAATTTTTATCACGTCCTTTCCTTTCATCACAAGCAGTAACAGATAATTTTCTAAACTAGGCATTTTAATAGGCTAAAACACTGTCAAGGCAAAACCTCGGCTTGAATATATCAACCTAAACGAGGGTGGCAAATAGTCAAAACTGGTTATTGTGAACAGCGCAAGTGAGTCGAACGCGATGGCGGTAAAACGCGCGAATTTGGTAACAAAGTTCTTGAAATGACTATATGTAGATTAGGGGCATACTGAAAGAGTTTTGGTATTGTGAGAAAGCCACGAGATGTCGCGATTCATGGCCTATCTTATTCGACATTTTTTTTTATTAAATTGAAAATACTCAGTTATGTAATTTACTATTTTCTTCGGTTACCGCGATAGTTATTCACCACAGTCACTCGTAGACCACGAACCCTGTAAATTGTTCGAAATGTCGGGATGTAATCAAATTAATTACAAATTAGTGTACGCGATATAATAAATTTTTATAGTTTTATTTCACGAATAATGATTTTGTTACCTTAATATATTTGCAACATAATAGTAAATTCGAATGTATACCACGACCCAGATAATTTATAAAGGACAACGATTGACAATTCCTTGGAACGCTCCGTGCATTTTACCAAGACATTACTGCAAACGTTAAATCGTTAATTTCGTACATCTCTGTCACTCTTCGACTTTTCGACAGAGACAGAAGGTCAAATTTGATAGGCCTTTACTATATTTAACTTGGTTTACCTGGACGTTAGACTCAGAACAAGCAACGTGAACAGAAACCGTAGACCTCTCAGCCCCAGTTTTCCTCAAGGATTTTTCCTTATATTTATCATTGTATGTATGACAGCCTGTTTTACAGGGCGCTCTCAACGTGTCAGACTTGACAGGTGCGCGCTTCTTTTGTTTTTATAAAACAAAAATGGCCGCGCGAGTTGTAGTAAGCGACATGGCGTTTGCGTTTTTATACGCTTTTATATTTCGAGGTAGTTTGGCGAAAATAAGCACGTAGAGGGTACGTTTATTGTATTTCCAGAAACTAAATATATCTATGACAGGAAGAGTGAGGTACATACATTTTATTACAATTTTCGCAAGTTCGGAAAGTGTAGGCATGTGAGATGTATGGGCGTGCCTAGCTGCGACATGCCTTGATTTTCCGCACAATCTCATACTTTCTTTTAGAATAGAATATAATATAAAGCTGTATATTCAGGAACTTGGTACATAACAAAACTGTTGAGTTTAAGTCGCATGTTAGTTATAATTTCTAATAATTATAATGTCTGGACAAATATCCATCGAACTCCCCATCGGCACACAAACCTCTTCAAGGTTTTGCCAATGATGGGTCTTGCCAAAATTAATGTAATTTATAAAACTTTTTTATTCAATAAATAAAAAAAAAGAAAATAAAAATATAACATTGATGAAAAATCATTCCTGAAAAGGCATCTCTTGGATTGATTGACGCTGGTCTTCTATGGAAGCCCTTCCGAGCGAGCAACCACTGACATGCTTTACAATATTAATGAAATCGATCATCGATATAAATTAAAATTGTAGTAATATTCTTTTTTCACTAATCGAGAAGCTCTGAATTTTGCATTGAACCAATTTAGTAATAATGTCATAATTCCATATTTCAAAGTCATTAAGTTTAAGTTTTGTACCAAAATACCAAAATCGGTACCCTATAATTTCGTCATGTTTGTACTTTGTATCTGTATGTTCGTATGTAAGTCGTAACTATCATAAGCATACAAATCTATAGATAAAGATTCATACATATATTAGTGTAATATAGTGATCAATATTAGATATCGTTAAACTTTCGATACTCTTGAAATGACAGAATATACGATATTACCTGATTTAATTTATACCCAAAAAAAATTGTCATTGAACCGAATAAAATCTCTTTAATTATACAACCCTAATTTAAAAACGCTAACTTGAAATGCAAGATGGCAACCCTGAACAGATAATGGTGCCGTTAAAATGCAAATAAAATTTAGAAAAACAGCCGAAAATTCAACCAGTCGTAATTGTCAACAAAAAATTGAATAAAATGAATCCCTTTGGGCTGGGGACCTGCGAATCTGATTCCTGTTTTATTTTTGTAACTAAAAGAGTGAAGGAAAACCGGTCTAACTGGGACCTTGCTAGTCAACACGAGAATCATACATAAATGACAGTATTGAGCGTTTCTCAAGTTTGTACCTAGTCGGTCCTTAAGTTCTGTCATCAAGATTTTGTCTTGTAAAACATTGTAAAAAGGACGAAAACAGAAAACGTAAACATTTTTGAAAGCTTATTTTATGGTGAAAAAATTTCGCTATAATTGTTTTGAAATGAATATTCACATTTTGTGCCATTCCTTTTAAGGTGCAGTTAAACTAATAGAGCATTCGCTGTTCTAACCTCTCACTCTACGAAATTCGATCGGTACACAAAACGTGATTGGTTGATTTCTTAGAACGGGCGCTAGAACAGCGAATGCTCTTTTAGTTTAACCGCACCTTTGAGATTCTCTACCGTAGTCAGCACGCGGGCAATTTGTGAAAACATGCTTCACAAAACTGATAGAAAACCCATATTGTAGAAGTATCTGAATCTAACATTTTGGTTTTTATGTAACCTCTATAATAGGACATCTTTTAAAGCTAGAATGTAGATTTCTAAGAAGCTCGTACTTCAGATGGTCATATCTAGAATCAGATCAGATCTCAAACTCCTGTGCTCAAAGGTTAACAGAGATAAATTAGCCTTTGTACCTGTCTAAATTGTTGAAAAGATGAGTTTTACCTGTGTTTTGTGTACAATAAAGAATTTACATACATACATACATAATATATATTATAAGGCATTCGTGATTGGATCTCGGACAGCCCATTTACCCAGGTTCGACTTGGACTGACCTGAGCTTTGCTAGCGATTGGAACAACGCCGGTTATAAAAAACAAAGTATTCAGCAACATTACACTCCCAAATCCCTTTGACGAAAATTTAAATTCAGTGGAAAATTAAAAGAGAAAATCAAATAAGGCGAAGAAATTAGGGATGGTGCCATCCCTAATTTCCAACTCAAACGCAAGTTTTATTCAGTATTTCCTTTAAAATAAATAAATAAATATCATGGGACATCTTACACAAATCGACCTAGTCCCGCGGTAAGCCTCAATTAAGGCTTGTGATATGGGTACCAGGCGACGATATATAATAATATAATAGATACATATCATATAGATACTTAATACTTAGACAGCCATGACCAAGGAACAAAATATAATTTGTGAATAAAAATAATGCCCCCGCCGGGATTTGAACCCAACTAGGCTACGGAGGCTAACAAAATAATAATATATGGATTACTGTGGAGAGCATAGAAACTTAAAAAAAACGAAACTGAAGTTTTTCTGACAAACGGCTAAAGCTTCGGCATACCACTGTCGCTTTGTCACTTCTTTCAAATTTTCCTGTTTATTTTAACATTTTTTCGAGTGACTCAGTTATTAATGTTATTATTCTTAATATAAACTGTCTTGGTCATTCCGGAACGCATACCACAATCAAAGATAATAAACAAACACTCTTTATTGACATAATCGGTAAAGCGATACCGCACGACGTTTATCTAAGGCAATGGCTCTCAACCTGTGAGAGCGTCGTTTCGTGTCATAATCATCATCAGCAGCATATCAGCCGAAAAACGTCCACTGCTGAACATAGGCCTCCCCCAAAGAATGCCACAATGACCGGTCCTGCGCCACCCGCATCCAGCGGACTTAATACAACTCCCTTATTTATAAACTTCTCCTAATTTAGCAAGCCGATAAGTATTGTTTGTCCCTTTCGGGCTTATCAATATGTCTATACGACCGAAAGGGACGAACTATGATTATTTGCTAAGTAAGCAGTTGTTTATAAATAATGCGGTAAATTTTTAAGCTAATACTTTTTTTTATGTGACGAAGTCGTTTATAAATAATGTGGTAAATTTTTAAGCTAATACTTTTTTATGTGACGAAGGTAGACAACTGAGCTCTGAGCCCACCTGATGGAAAGCAGGAACTGAGGCCCATGGACATAGTAATCAGAAAATCGCCTATGCGCTGCCTACCCTGAGGAGTTAGATGGATTGCCTCTATCTATGCCAGTAATTACACCGGCTATCTTACCCCCAAACCGAAACACAGTAGTGCAAACACTGCTATTTAGCGGCTGGTTAGCGGATAAGACCGTGGTAGCTATCCGGGCGGACCCTGCACGACCGCCACCAGCAAAATATATTATTAAGTATGATTTAAAACTCCTATATTTTGAGAAATGCAAATTAACATGAAAAATACCACATAATGTGAAATCTTTTTGTCATATCATAAGGTTGGCAACCACTGTCCTAAGTCTCAGGTAGATTTGGATTACAAAAATAGCTTCTCATCCTTAAAAGAAAAAGGGATAGAGTTCAAATTATTAAATATTTTCTTCCTTATAGCTACCATAATAGGGTTCATTTTAAACGGAATCTTTTAATATTTTAACTAGGTATTGGCAAATAAGGAGTAAGGCATAGTCGTGTGGGATGTAATATTTTAGTAAATAAATTGTATTTTCCGCGTAGGTTTTCGGAATATAATGATTTCGGAGAAGACTGACTACAATATAAACTTATTTATATAATCTACGTCTTATCGTTATCTTAAGGCTCATGGGGCATGCACGCAAATTGTTTGCTGAAATCGCGCAACGTCTGACTGGCGTAACTAAAGACCGAAGAGCTGGCGACGTTCTCGCATAATGCATTAACATTGCTATACAGCGAGGAAATGCAGCCAGCACCCTCGGTGCAATGCCATAAGGGCCAATCTTAGATGTAAGTTAGGTTAGATTTAATTTATTATAACAATAAAAACAAACAAACCTACTTAGGTTTTGCAAATTAATTTTGTCGTATAGGGAGAGATATGTCACGAATAAAAAGTTATTTTTTTAGTTTTAAAATTGTCATTTAGTAAATAAGTTTTGAAGACGTGATTAAACCGTTCAATTGTATGTTTATTAATTTTTCTATGGAAAACTCGAAGAACTAAGTATAATAAATATAAAAAGCTTGCAAAAATGGAACCTAGTTGCTGGAGTAACACGAAATTCGCCCTAATACACGCTAATTACTAAAAAAGCATGTAAACTCTTTTACCGCCAGTTCAGAAACACTTTTTAATCCTCCAACGTGTTTTTAATTCCCCTGTAATATGCCTAATAGGATAAGCTGTAAGAAAGCCATTACTGAAAGCTTAGTTCTCCATTTAGCGTGGAATTGTTTTTAGCCGCTGGGTTCTGTATGCTTAAAACAAGTAAATATCACGGAAAATACTACACTAATCGTTTATAGGTGTATAGGTACCAAAGTATTTAGGCATTTTAAAAAGTAAAAAAATGAGATTTTCTTATGGCTACTAACACAGTTGTGTCAAATATATTGTTTACATTTTGTTTATATTTTTTAATTCGTTTTTAACGATTGCTATTAGGCGAAAATGTCGGAAAACTGCTGAGATCTCAAACGAATAAGAATTGTTATTGTATGAAGGTGGATTTACACCAAACGAGCGAATGCTCGTTCTATCCCTACTCTACGAAATTCGTTCGTTACACAAAACGTAATTCGTCGAAATTCGTTGATTTCGTAGAGTAGGGGATAGAATGAGCATTCGCCCGTTTGGTGTAAATCCACCTTTATACATTACGCGAAGAAGGCGAATGCCAAACACAATATTTGATTTTAGAGCTTGCAGTGGGGTCGACTGGTACAGTCAAGTTCAAAATTGCATGGACAGTTTATGAATGAATTCTGAACGCCGCTGTACGTTTTAACTATTCCAACTCATGGTACGTCTACAGGGGTTCCACTAAACCGATTTAAAAACAACTGAACCCCAAAATAATTGCACTAATGCGATCCCCCACTAAAGGAGCAGTAAAAAAAGGCTTAGCCCCGTGTAAGAAGATTTGCGAACGATCTGAGAGGAGATAACAGCGATTCTCGATCACACGTCATTTTGTAAACGGCAATAATATATACACGATTATGCACCTTATCGCTATGTGATACAGGGAAAATATGCGTACATGTTTTTGAGAGCGGCAGTAACTTACCAACATGGCTGTTATGACCTTCTTGAATTGAGTATGTTTATTGATTGTATTGGAATAATATGTCGTAAGAGCGTAAGCGACTTAAGGATGTGGTAAAAAAATAGGGAAATGGATTAGAATTGTTTGTGGGAAATTGCATGTTTTGAGATTTGTTAACTGTTTTTTATCGAACTGCGAGATTATTATCTACGAATTCGCGTATTTGTATAGTATAATCATTTTGAGATCTATATCTGTTTTGATTTGTTAAAATCATGTTATCCGTTTTAATTTCTCATGGGACTTAACGGTCCGAGTCTTATAAATTAGGGTGCATGATTTTTGTCTTGTTATTTTATGAGTTACTTTAGTCTGCGACCATAAATAACATGGACGTCTAACGGCAGCTCAAAATATTCCCACACGTACTAAGAAATTCGGCAATTCCTTCATATGCCGAACTATAAAAAAGTGGAATTCTTTACCGGCACATGTTTTTCCGCATACCTATAAGTTGGGACCCTTTAAACGAAGCGTGAAGAAGCATCTAGCGGGCCAGAAAGGCGGTGGCAACTAACAGGTTACTGATTGTCTCCTGTTCGTTGCCGCCGCGATTTGGGCTCTACTTTTCACTTACGATCAGGTGGAGTGGAGCCACTTTGTTGTGCCATCATCATCATCATCATCATCATCATCATATCAGCCGAAAGACGTCCACTGCTGAACATAGGCCTCCCCCAAAGATTGCCACAATGACCGGTCCTGCGCCACCCGCCAAAATGTTATATGGTTGTGCCAACATAAAAAAAAAAAAAAAAAAAAAAAAAAAAAAAATGCCTCCAAAACCAATTGTGCCAAGATGGGCAGGACATAATTAGCGCTTTTCTTAACACCGCGCATATTTCGGCGCAACATTTTATGTTCATAGAATATTGCCAATCAAAACCTTGATGGACCAATGACAGCTATTTTTAAAAAGCGGTTTAAGTTTTTATAGGTTGAATATTGAAATTCATTACCGTGATGCATTGAAGAGGGGGTGACACACGTCAACTAAAATTCAGGACCGTTTTTTAAAGGCAATTTAGTATGGCGTGCGGCTTCAATGTTTTATTTGTTCGTAGTCTTTAGTAGAAAAACAGTAATTTGTACAGTAAATCACTTGGAACCTTAGGCCAGTCTGGAACCATGTCAAAGTTACGTTATAAAGCAAATTGTAAGAAATTACTTCCTACTAATTCTCACTGTGAGATGGTTGTAGAATGGCTCCAATTGGCTATGTAAAGTTTTCTGAAGGTATGAATTGTATTTTTCTCTGATAACCGTCGTCTTAAGGTTCAGTAAAATACGGCTCTATTACTTTTATTTCGTATAAATTGTTAACAATCTTTTTTAAGTAAGTGATATGACATTTGTGCTGTTTTATGGATGAACAGAGCTTGCTTTTGCCCGTCGTTAACAATTTCTACGAAATGAAAATAACAGCCGCATTTTCTTGAACCTTAAGACGACGATTGTCAGGGAAAAATATAATATTCATACCTTCGGAAAACTTTACATAGCGAATTAGTTGAGTGTACACTAGCCAAGTTTTTACAATACATATCCTCAAAAAACTAAGTGTTTTCACTGATGACAGCCAGACTGCGCTTTCATGCGACCCATTGTACTTGTTTTTCACGTCAAATATGCCTAGGAATACGTACGTAAATATGCCTAGGCATAAAACCAAATGTTATCTTGAAATCCAACTTGACATTCGAACTTATTTAAAAGCTCTCAAGTCAAATCCAGTCCAAACTTATTCCAATACTTAATAGATTGAGTGTTATCCAATAATTGCTGTAAACCATTACACCTAGAGATTATTCAGCGAACTTGGCGGCCATTTTGTAAACGGCGTCGCCACGTGTAATGGCGACGGCGGTTGCGTCTTTTCTGTTTGCGGAGGGTAAATGTCAATTGCGATTAAATCGAATTATGTTCGAGAACCGATAGTGGCCCAGTTAGTTTCAGTGGAAATTCTTGAAGCAGTAGGTCGACTTGTTAATCTGGCTTCGCTAACTTCGAAATTCGTAAATTTCGAGGATTTTTTGCGGTCACTCCAACGAAGTCGTCATAAGAGTAAAAGAAACAAATTCTCGTTTGCGGATTTCGATGTTCGCAGTAGGGCCCTAGGGCTGCAGTACATAGCAGCTATTAGTAGCAAGTAGGAATGTAGTTTTCCGCTGTTTTTTCCTTTGTTTGCTTCATCATCGTCATATCAGCCAAAAGACGTCCATTGCTGAACATGGTCTCCCCCCAAGATTGCCACAATGACCGGTCCTGTGCCACCCACATCTTTGTATGCTTATATCTTTAAAACTGCGCATCAGATTTTGATGTGGTTTTTGTAATAGATATACAGAGTGATTCAAGAGGAAGGTTTTCATATCAGTATTGTAATCGTTCAAAGCCGGATGCTAGTACTAGTAAAAAAAAATATATATAAAAAGTATAAATGAGAAATGTCTCTGTCTTGCCATTTCCGCTTAAAATCAATAATAATATTTAAAAAAAATTCATGTTTGAACTACTGAAATGAAATTTGATATGCAGATAGTATAAAACTCGACAAACTACAAAGAGTAGTTTTTATCTTAGAAATATGCATTTTCAACAAGATAACGTTAACCCAATTCTACGCACACGAAGACGCGGGTAACAGTAAATTATAACATGGAGGTCTCGGGTTCGAATCCCGGCGAGGGCATTATTTGTGTATTTATTTATCACAAATAAGTGGAGATACAACCAAGAAAATTATGGGCAAATAAGCATCTAATTTAAATGGTTCTGGGATTCTCAGACTGACAATTTGATTGTGTGGATGTACCTACATGTACATCAACATCCTTACACAAAGGATATAAATACTTGTACATGTATTTCACAATTGAAAGAAGGAAATAATTAAATAATAATTCTACTTGAATTAAAACTATGAAGAGAGTTTAAATCCGTTCCTACTCATAGTTTTATATCATGTGTAATCCTCGCGGTAACCGAAGAAAATATTAATGATTCTACATGTTTATGCCCTTGTTTGTACCTATAAATGCCAGATACTCTTTTAGTAGGCACCTATATCCATTGGAGATGTTTTCTTGAACTTTTGCACTCATACTACCGATCAATAATGAAATTAGGTATAAATATTTTTATTTCTTTGACTTGGCATCTTATCGTCAGGTTCGTTCAAACTTGAGTTCACTTTTCCAAATGTCATATTTGACCCAATTGCACCGAGTCTAGCTACTGCGCTCCATATCAGATGTGTCCTAGTTTTAGTGCTTAGCGAAATCTAACTCTTCAGTTATTTAGTTGAGTTGTTCACTGAAATTTGAATATTTCGACCGCAGGTTTTAATCTAATCCTCTAACTATCCATCCCTCTTTTATGCATACCTATAGTTAGTAAAAGATGGAAAATCTATTCCGCTGCGACATACTGACAAACCAATCATGTGCTAAGCATACTGGAAAGGCACCCTTAGATTAAAGATCCGAAAGCAACCATCAGAACCGCAAAACAAAAAAAAAAAAAATATCTTGGGACATCTTGCTCAAATCGACCTAGTCCCACGGTAAGCTCAATTAAGGCTTGTAATGCGGGTACCAGGCGACGATATAATAGATAGATACATATAGATACTTAAATACATAGACAGACATGACCAAGGAACAAATATCTGTGATAAATAAATACACAAATAATGCCCTCGCCGGGAACCCGGAACCTCCAGCTTCGTAGGCAGGGTCACTACCAACTAGGCTACGGAGGCTGACAAACTCCATAGTCCTCGACGTGGGTCGACCGAGAACTCGGTCTCGGTCTCGGCATTCTCGGCCAAAAATCGAGCCGAGATATCCCTCTCGGCTCTCGGCAAAAAATGGCCGGGACTCTCGGCCGTGGCCGAGATTCGTAATGAGCTGTAATTGGCATGACGCTCGAACTTGACGCCATCTCGCGAGCTTACTGCGATTTTATTGGTCTCATATTGACATGAACTGACTTTAATTTCACTTTGAAATGAACGGAAGGAATAATTTAGAGTATGCGACCCCTATCATACTATTGACAAAAATACCTAAAAAAAAATGTAAAAAAGAAAATATTCGAAAAAAATTGCTGTATTTAGTTTGACGTTGGACTTACTATAGGTATTTGCTAGGGATATTTTATGTAATTTATACGTTTTTTATCCTTTCTACCAAGTCTCATTCTCCGTCTCAGCCGAGAATCAAATTTATTCTCGGTCTCGGGCTTGGTCTCGGCCGAGACTAAAATATGGGTCTCGGTCGGACCTTAAATGTAGGTACCTATGTCAGGTATGTGTTGTGTGTTCATAAAACGTTACACACGCCCCTAAATCCCGTTCGGGCAGTCTTGAGGAAATAGCTGGCTATTCCAAGGTGGGGTGCTCAAATTTGCTCAACTCTGGACACTTTGGATGGTTTTCGTGCTGCGTTTGATACGCTGCTTAGTAAGATTTTGAAAAGAAATGAAATGAATTTATTAGCACAAAACATATCTTAAAATTACATTAAATCATAGTTCAAATTTCAAAATAGTGCAAAACAAATTTGCTGTATGAAACAATGATTTCAAAAGTATATGCCACTTTGTTAGAGCCGAAAATGTCACTTCGCCGAAAATGTTCTTCAATGCTAAGAAAGATATTATCTGAGAACCTGGGCTAGCTTGTTTGTCCATGGATATGTTTTGTCATTCGTATGGCTACAAAATACAAAACCTATCTTTTACAATATACGTCATCATCATCATCATCAGCCTATGTTAGTCCACTGCTGGACGTAGGCCTCTCCTATTAACTATGCGTATAGAAGCATTAGGAGGTAAATGCCCATAATCGCCACGCTGGGCAAGCGGATTGGCGATCGCAGTAATGTGTCCACTATGATGACGCTGCTGCCCATCATCAATCTTGTAAAATGGTCAGTGACACTTCAATCCCTTAGTCGACTCTTACGACACCCGCAGGAGGAGTTGGGGTGGTGACAAATGTATTCTTACTGCCATCACCACACGACATACAACTTACGTACCTAAATTAAATTTACGTACATAAATTAAATCATTACGTACATAAATTAAATCATTACGTACATAAATTAAATCATTACGTACATAAATTAAAACAATTTACGTACATAAATTAAATCATACGAAGCTAACTTTTTTTATGGATTAGGCGGCAAGCGAGTAGATGTATCGCCTAATGGTAAGGGTAACCTAACTCATTACTAACTAAAAACACTCAGACAATTGGCATTGTTATTTATTTTAAAAATGAAAAGGGACAAATCTAACTGGGAAAATCAATATTAAAAGCTTGTAAAAAGTTTTACAGTCACACATGGTTTATGTTGAAGCTTTGGTTTGTCATTAAATGGAATGGAATATTTTAGACTAAACAAAAGCGACTTTTGTATTTCATTTTCAAATCCTGGAATTCAATAGTGAATTTATTGTAAAACTGAATAGGATTAAAACCTGTTATTTTCAGGATATGATTTTCGTGAATGATTTTAAATAGCGTAAATGAATAGTTAGTTTAGATCGTAACTTATCAGCCGATAGACTAAGTATATCCTACAAAGGTTCAATGATTACTTATAGCGGATTTTCCGTCAGCCTGTCGGTGAATTTTTTTTTTCCTGGATGTCTTTAAATATTTGGCCTTAGCTGGTTCTTCGATAAAAAAGATTGTTTTTATACTAAGTCGGTGGTAAATATGCATACGGCCCGCTTAATCTCCTGCCAAGTTGATTTGCTATAAAAGATCTATTTTCTACTTCTACTTTAACGTGCTAGTTACTCGCACGTCAGTAATCCAGGCAAGTGCACAAACGGGACTGGAAACATAAACTCCAGGGGGACCTTTTGACTTGGCACAAATATTTAACTTTGCCTCCTAAAACACTGGGCTGAATAGAAATCAGGGGCCAATCAATGATTCAAACCAATCGGGATATTAGCAATTTTATTACTTCAATACTTAATGAAAACTTGCTTTTTTCTGTTTTTCCAGTTTGGATCTGGAATATCTTAGTGATATTGTAAAAAAATTCTATTTTATTGAGAAAACTGTAGCCGTACCTTGAGTTGGAAAGTAAAGGATACGTTTTTTTGTGATGAAGGTAGACAACTGAGCTCTCAGCCCACCTGATGGAAAGCGTGAACTGAGGCCCATGGATATAGTGACCAAAAAAATCGTCTATGCGCTGCCTACCCTTTAGATGGATTGCGTCTATATATGCCAGTAATTACACCGGCTATCTTACCCCCAAACCGAAACACAGCAGTGCAAACACTGCTATTTAGCGGCAGGTTAACGGGTAAGACGGTGGTAGCTATCCGGGCGGACCCTGCACGAGGTCCTACCAGCAGCAAAACCGGCACGTATTTTACTCGATACGCACGCAAATTTCGAGCATTTTTACTCTAACGAAGGCGTCATTAGAGTGACGGGGACAAATCCCCGAAATTTAAGAATTTCGATATTCGCGGTAGCAGGCGCCAGTGGAACAATGATGATGATTTATTTATACGATACCTGTGATTAAAACGGCTGGTTATCTAGATTTGCCGTACACTTGTTTCATGATAATAGTACGGGAGGTAAGTACGGAATTACTAACGAGAGTGTTAGAAGCCCGACGCCGTTAGTATTCCGCTTACCGACCGTGATGCATACAATGTTTTTCATCAAACTTGCCGACAAAAAAATTAGTTTTAAGACATAATATTACTAAATGACGTACTGACATTTCTATCACTCCCTAGGGAATTTCACTTTTCTATTACTCCCGCTACGCGCGCAAGCAATGGCGCGCTTAGACAGCAAGTGTGATGAAAATATATTTATAATTTAGGTACCTATATTGTATTAAGTTGTGCGACTAGCATTGTACCGAGGAGAAGTTTCTTAAGTTGCGAAACTTGCATAGAGAATATTCCCGGCAGTTTAAATTCTACAAGCAATCTAATCATGCCAAAACATTCTAAATACATGCCTTTTAAGGTATATTTTAATCATTGTTTACTCAATTGTGAAATACAATATTATTCATAACACTTTTTTATAAGTCCTCATGGAAACATTCTCAATGAGAACTTACTCTTAAATTCTCATGAAAATTCTCGGAAATTTCCGAGTATATTCCCGCAATTTTGAGAATGTTCTGCAACTTGTACTTTGCTAAGGGAGAAAAAAATAAAAGCACAAATCAAAATAATTACTCAATAATATAATTTCTCCTAACTAGTGCGCAAAAACGAACTTTGCGCACGCTTCGCGCGCGTTAATTTCTCTTTTTGACGCACTTGTTATGAAAAAAGCGTCCCTTACACGTGAAAAAAATTTCTTTTTACTCGGGTGATTGTCGCCCTCGTTTCACTCGGGCTCCAACTTTCACCCTCGCAAATGTACTATTATTTGGGTTTTCCCAATAACTTCTATGTGTATCTCCTTAGAAAAAGCTGCTCTTAAAGCAACAATCGAAAATGACAAGGTTCTACCAACATTTTTGTTCTATCGTGTAGTGTTCGTATGTTTAATTATTTAATTCTAGTGCTCATGAATTATGTAGCAGTCTGCTTACCCCACCCAGTAATTTAGCTGTGTGCGTAGATAGCCTCCTTTAGATACCGCTTAGTGAAAAACATGTGTATACCTAACCTCGCAGTCTGCACACTTAGACAGGCAATGCAGACATATCATTAGTATGATTTAAAAGGGGATATTTTAAATTGTAATTATTGAACACCCGATATTTTGGCACCGGTTCTAATGCCATCTTCACGGTCTAGATCTACGAACAAATAAAACATGGAAGCCGCACGCCATAGTAAATTGCCTTTCAAAAACGGTCCTTAATTTTAGTTGACAAATGTCACAATCAACACGAATGACACAGTTTTTTGCTATAAGCCACGGTTTATGAGTTATTAACGAAAAATTAAAAATAAGGACCGGGGTGTAAAGGTCCTTATTTTTAATTTTTTCGTAAATAATTTCCCCCCCGTTAGCTCCACTCCAAACCACCAGTACTTTTAGTATGTGGTTTAAAACACCATTTCCTACAACTGTGCCAAAATTTGCTTATACGCTTTTCCTCTGAGTTTCCTTCGTTTGGTGTACTACGGTTGCCGTGTGGTGACGGCAGTAAGAATACATTTGTCACCACCCCAACTCCTCCTGCGGGTGTCGTAAGAGTCGACTAAGGGATTGAAGTGTCATTTACAATTATGATAAAAGATTGATGATGGGCAGCAGCGTCATCATAGTGGACACATTATTGCGATCGCCAATCCGCTTGCCCAGCGTGGCGATTATGGGCATTTACCTCCTAATGCGTCTATACGCATGGTTAATAGGAGAGGTCTACGTCCAGCAGTGGACTCTCATAGGCTGATGATGATGATGTGTGGTGTACTACGTACGGTACAAAAATGGATGCTCTGTCTTGTAGGGTGTACTCTGCTAGTTGTAAGCATAGATTACGCCAGTCAGGTATCAAGTAGGGTTCAGAACCCTTCTAAAGGGTGACTCCTTTCCATTATTAATTTTCAATTTTAAGAGCCATTTTAACACCGTGTATACAGTTCGTAATTATTTTGTAATTTCTCTGCCCACGGTTGCCATGGACACAATAATTAAGGTAGGAAATTTATTTGCGGATCAAAAGGAATGTTAAAGAAATAATTTAATTTACTTTGTTATCCAATATTTTGCGTAATTTTATTGTAAAATACTGGCTTCCGGGATAGATTATATACGAAGGGTTAACCCCTTTAGACTTGACTAGAATAGTTTATAAATACATGGTGTAACACGAGGAAGCCAAATAATTTGATCAACGTGTGGGTCGTGTAAAATAAAATATTCTATTTTAACGAAGTACGTTTTTCCTGCTATTTTTTCGCACATTTAATAAATGAATGTCTAATTGGTACATGTACAGTACAGTGTGTATACCTACTAATTTTTTATTCTATTTTCAAGTCTTACGAAAAGGAATTCAAGGTAAGTGGAAGTAAGTTAATTAGAGGTATTGGAATTTACTTATTCCTATATGTACTTACGTCATACTAGTCATTTTACAATAAAAACCTGTTATTGCAATCTTCCAAATTTGTTTTTTTCTAGGCCTTTTTCTCTCTCATCATCATCAGCCTATGATAGTCCACTTCTGAACGTAGGCCTCTCCTATTAACTATGTGTATAAACGCATTAGAAGGTAAATGCCCATAATAGCCACGCTGGGCAAGCGGATTGGCGATCGCAGTAATGTATTCACTATGATGACGCTACTGCCCATCATCAATCTTTTATCAAATAATGGTCAGTGATACTTCAATCCCTTACTCGACTCTTACGACACCCGTAGGAGATGGAGTGGTGACAAATGTATTCTTACTGCCGTCACGACACGGCTCAATATTAAGAAAACCGAGAACATACACTACAAAATTTTTGAAATATCTTTTAATACCTGTAATAAATTACAACACCCTTATCTAATACGTATTTGCTTTAAATTTAAGGGAAACTTATTTATGCCAAGTATAATGAGTAGGCTTGGGACTTTTGGATGCTCGCTATGGTTCTAGCATCCGTGGAGTCGCCATTATGTTAAAAAAAAATTTCGAAGTAAAATTCAAAGTACACAATAATTTGTATGCAGGTATGTAATTGTAATTAAACATTCTACCGCTAGTAAACAAAATAAAGAAAAAACCTTTTAATAACAATAACAAAAATGTCTTCTTCAATCTAATATTAGTCGATACTTCTAAATTGCCGATGACGTACTGGCTTTAGTTGGTTTTATTAATAGTCGACTTTTTGAGTTTTAAGGTTGTGTCTCACGCAGAGGAATAAATGTAGGACTTGTATTTACTTATTGCTAGTTCATTTCATTGTAAGACTTTATCCCCCCTATTCCATGTATCCCTACTGCGATATCCCCCCTAGTGGGGACATGTGGAATACTTTTCCGTTTATTTCTACCGGTAGGGATATTTTTCCATCTAGTTCTACTATTTCACACAAAATGGATTTTTTTCCACATATCCCCACTATTTCCACCCTAGTGGGGATAGTTGGAATTGATTCCATTTATCCTTACTGTTTCCACCCCCGTGGCGATAAGTGGAATTATGTTCACGTATCTCCACTAATTTACTCCCCAGTAGAGATATATGGATTTTTTTCCATTGGTCCCTGCAAGATCGTGTTTTGGTACGGATGGATGGAAAATATTCCTTACTTCTCTACTCAATGGTTTTTTAGTGGGGATAGATGGAAAGTATTCCTTACATCTCTACCCGATTACTGTATGGTAGGGAAAGATGGAAAGTATTCTTTACATCCTCACCCGATCGCTTTTTAGTAGGGATAGATGGAAAGCATTCCTTACATCTCTACCCAATGGTTTTTTGGTAGGGATAGATAGATAATATTCTGCACGTCTCTACCCGATTGTGTTATATGAAGTGATAATTGGAAAGTTTTCCTGGCACAGGTAATCAGAAACAGTCACATACTCTCACTTCGCATCATTTAATTCGCTTAGTTCAATAAAACGCTTGTATGATATCGCCTTTTTTCGACCTTTGTTTCAATGAATTTTCACCACTGATAACGGGTCCGGTTTTCAATGTGCTCATTTAAGGTAATTGAATCCATTTGTTGGTATGCAACTAGGCTCTAAGAAGAACTGACTTTCAAGTACCTTTCCGTCTAAAAACACCTCCAGTATTTAAAACGGAAAGTTTTCTAGAACATATCGTTTTCAACGCTAAGTCCGTTGCTAGCTTTAATATCTAAAGTTAAAACAGTAACGTTATAACATTTGTACAAAACTGAAGGCTTTTTTACTATAGCTAAAACTACCTGATTAGTGTTTTTTTTTTGCTATGTTTTCTTGATATGTTCAGGCACTGGCAGGCAACGCAAATGCTTCTTTCAAATACAAAACTTCATCTTCAACTGCCTTATGAAATTGTTACTTTGCATTAATGTCCTAAGGTGCCGAAAGAAATAATCATAATACAAAGGAGTTGCGGAAACGCACTGCTTTACGATGGTTATCAATTACCGTGGTTTAATACAATAAAATGGTTTGATTTTATTTTGTTTTCATTTGCGCGTACATTTTGGTCTAACGAGCACTTGTTCGTACTACTTTAAATTTTTTAGTATACAAATATTTTCTGGCTAAGCGAAAGCTTGTTTTAATCCTGGTAAGGGTTGCAGCGATCGCCAATCCGCTTGCCCAGCGTGGCGTTTATGGGCATTTACCTACCTAATGCGTCTATACGCATAGTTAATAGGAGAGGCGTACGTCCAGCAGTGGACTTACATAGGCTGATGATGATGATAAGGGTTGCAGAGTACCAATCCGCCAATCTCTTCTATTTTATAGTCAATGCTGTTGGAAGATGTTCCATAATAATCATTAAATATTTACCCACCAAACAGCAAGGAAGTAGCGTTTAGTGGAAGAAGTTCCATACATCCCCAGCAAACAGAAAATAAGTAGGGCTTAGTGGAAGAAGTTCCATACATCCCTACCAAACAGAAAAGAAGTAAGGCTTAGTGGAAGAAGTTCCATACATCCCTACCAAACAGAAAAGAAGTAGGGCTTAGTGGAAGAAGTTCCATACATCCCCACCAAACAGAAAGGAAGTAGGGTTTAGTGGAAGAACTTCCATACATCCCCACCAAACAGAAAGGAAGTAGGGTTTAGTGGAAGAAGTTCCATACATCCCTACCAAACAGAAAGGAAGTAGGGCTTAGTGGAAGAAGTTCCATACATCCCCACCAAACAGAAAGGAAGTAGGGTTTAGTGGAAGAAGTTCCATACATCCCTACCAAACAGAAAGGAAGTAGGGCTTAGTGGAAGAAGTTCCATACATCCCCACTAAACAGCAAGTGAGTAGAGCCAAATGGAAAATAATCCATGTATCGCTACTAGGGGGGAAATTAGTAGGGATATATATAATAAAATCCACCTATACCCCCCAAGGGATCAAAAAGTATAGATAAACGGAAAGAATTACACTTATCCCTACCAGGGGGGAAAGCAGTTGGGATGATTGGAGTATATTCCATCTGGCCCTACCATTAGTAAATAGGAGAGATAGATGGACGACTCAATTCCATGTATCCCTACCGGTAGAAATAAATGGAAACTTATTCCACATGTCCCCACTAGGGGGGATATCGCAGTAGGGATACATGGAATAGGCGCTTTATCCATTTTAATAACAAACTATATTCAGCACAGTTATTTTGATGGGATACACTTTTAACATGGTTAACAAAATACATAAACACTTTTTCCGACTTTGAAATGAACATCACATAAAGAGCAAAACAAAAGATTACATAAAGAAAAAATAAAGTCTTGTAGATTTTTCTTCGTCATATTTTTATTCGATCCTGGCCTGCTACCGCGAACATCGAAGTTCGCAAATTGCGGGGATTTGTCTCTGTCACTCCAACGAAGGCATCATTATAGTGACAGAAAAAAATCCCCGAAATTTGCGAACTTCCATGTTCGCGGTACCAGGCCTGATACGGCTTTGATAACAGGATTTAATTTCGCAAGTCGTAAAATTATTCATTTTAAAATGTTATTACCAATTACGTAAACGATCTTTCATCTGAACGGACACCTACTTAGGTACTCAAGTGTTTATTTTTATCTGAAATAGATGTCAGCAGTCTGTCAAACAAAACAAAGGTATCAAAGAGGATGCATAATAAAGTAAATCGTAGGTACGTATAAAGTACATAATTACATATTATGCATATCGCATCAACTGTGAACTTCGCCATGACTATGTGTGTAAATATATTTGTAATAAAATTAATACATAACTTCTGCAGCGGGAAGCAATGGTCCCCGGCTCTTGGATTCGCTGACGAAACTGTGCAACTTCTTGTTGGAGGGTTCGCTTAATCCGCTAGTGTGCCCGTATTTGTATGGGGCCTCTTTTTGTGCACTCACAAAAAAGGATGGTGGGATAAGGCCTATAGCGGTAGGGTGCACGATCCGCCGTCTCGTGGCCAAACTGGGTTGCCGAGCGGTTAGGGGGCACATAGCAAATTATTTGCAGCCGGTTCAAGTAGGCTTCGGAACCGCTCGGGGCTGTGAGGCAGCCATCCACGCCACTCGATGCTATGCGTTTGATAATGGCAACACCGACGCACAGTGGATCGAAATGAATAAAAAACGGACATTCGCATTTTTTTCTATAAATCCTATTTTAATAAATGCTCTTCTGTTGGAAATAATACAAGGAATAAAAAATATTATGTAACATTTTTCAAAATGAGGCTTATTTTAAGCAGAAAAAAATAAAATGTGTTTTTTTTGTATGAAACTGAAAAATAGGTATCTTATTGTAAGAAAACCTTAACCGATCCCGCTTTCAAACCTTTAGAATATAATTGTCCTACTTTAGAACAGTAGAAAATAGTTAAAACCTTATTTCAGTAGGTGCCCGTTTTTGTTTTATAGTCCAATCAAAAGTCAGTAAATACAACATTTTCTTAGTTAACTATTTTTTTAATTTCATTAAAAATACGGTATATTCATGACAATTTAGTATAAAAATATAATATTTGTGACATTTTCATACAGATAAATACAAGTTTTCTCAAGAAAATGGTTAAAAATTAAGATATTGAAATCAAACATTTATTGCGATGTTTTTACTAACTATGGTAGTAAAAAGATATACTTACTATATTGTTGATTTCAAGATTTTCAAGTATATGTTTACTATCAATAAAATCACGGCAATAAATGTTTCTATTTTAATGCAATATTCTTATAAAAAATTGTATATATTCTTAATAAAATGTCACAAACATTTTATTTTTATACTAAATCGTCATGAATATACCGTTTATTAACGAAAATAAAAAAAATGTTAACTAAGAAAAATGTTGTATTTACCGACTTTTGATTGGACTATAAAACAAAAACGGGCACCTACTGAGATAAGGTTTCAACTATTTTCTACTGTTCTAGAGTAGGGCAATGATATTCTAAAGGTTTGAAAGCGGGATCGGTTACGGTTTTCTTACAATAAGATACCTATTTTTCAGTTTCATACAAAAAGAACCCATTTTATTTTTTTCTGCTTAAAATAAGCCTCATTTAGAAAAATGTTATATAGCATTTTTTATTCCTCGTATCATTTTCAACCGAAAAGCATTTTTTTAAATAGGATATCTAGGAAAATATGCGAATGTCCATTTTTTACTCATTTCGATCTACTGTGCGACGCTGTTATTTTTAAGATTGATATCATAAATGCATTTAACAGCGTTGAGAGAGACATTATTCTTGGGGAAGCTTTGGATCGGGTGCCCTGCCTCTATCCTTTTTTACGCCAATGTTATTCTTGTGACAGTAACCTGGTATTTAATAGTATCTCCTTATCATCACAAGTTGGCGCTCAGCAGGGTGATCCATTGGGGCCTTTAGTGTTCTGCTTAGCTATACAGAAAACCATTTCGATGTTGGACTCGCCACTAAACGTTTGTTATTTAGACGACGGTACGATTGGGGGTAGTCCACAGAATGTGATGAACGATCTGGGTAAATTGACGGTAGCATTAAGGGAGGTTGGCTTGGAGATTAACCCTGCTAAGTGCAAATTGTTTTTCTGTGGTACTTCTGATGCCGGTAACTCTGTGTTGGCAGACTTTGACAAAGTATTGCCAGGATTGCGCCGCCTTCAAAAGTCTTCCCTGACCCTGTTGGGCGCTCCAATTTTCCCGGAAGGAGTCCGCGCTGCTATGGATAAAGCCTTGCAATGAACTAGCAATAAGTAAATACAAGTCCTACATTTATTCCTCTGCGTGAGACACAACCTTAAAACTCAAAAATTCGACTATTAATAAAACCAACTAAAGCCAGTACGTCATCGGCAATTTAGAAGTATCGACTAATATTAGATTGAAGAAGACATTTTTGTTATTGTTATTAAAAGGTTTTTTCTTTATTTTGTTTACTAGCGGTAGAATGTTTAATTACAATTACATACCTGCATACAAATTATTGTGTACTTTGACTTTGACTTCGAAATTTTTTTTTAACATAATGGCGACTCCACGGATGCTAGAACCATAGCGAGCATCCAAAAGTCCCAAGCCTAATAATGAGTTTCTTTAAGAACCTAGTGTCTTGACTGTTACTATTATTGAGTTATAAAAAAATAGATTTAATGACTGAACAAAAGTAGGTATTGCAACCTTTATTACATTTTAATGGTATTTATTTTGACATGTGTGCTGTCAGTAACCTGAGATTAACTTTTATGTTATTCATAAGGTTCTCTCACAGTCACCATTTCATTTATTACCTATGTATGAAAACGAAAAGAAATGTTTTTTTCGAACTTAACAAAAGCCGATAGGTATAACAGGCAACTTATAGTTATAGTAAGGTCCCAAGTAACCTGTCCAATAGGGTGGGTCATTTTTCAAAAAAATCGATTTTCTGGAGGGCACAGTTACAAAACGGTGCCATGTCATGTTTGATTATGACTCTTATTTTTATTATATTTTTAATTTAAGTTTTGCTGCCTCTGGATTTGAGCAGAAATTTTCCTTAAATGCGCCATGGCTTAAAAGAAAGTTATTATTTTCGACCTTTTTTTTCGTCTCTTTTGGCTCCGAAACTTTAGAAAAGCTATATCCAGGTAACACAATACTCAAACATAGCTCGTGTTGCAACATAAAGTAAAAACATAGATATCAACTGTGGTCAATACAAAATGTACTGAAGTTTCTATGAAATCTTACTCGAATCTACTTAATTCCGATGGTCAAATAATTTTGCACACTCTTTATCGGCCTAATTACGGAAGTATTTAACAACTGTGCCCCAAAACAAATACTTTTTTTCGTCATACATTAGTGACCCATCCTACTGTCCAATTTAAGACAAATAAATGAGTATTCAAAGTCAAAGTCAAAGTCAAAATATTCTTTATTCAATTAGGCCCAGCAACGAGCGCTTTTGAATCGTTAAACTAAATAGCGAATGAGAGAAAAAAAAACTACCTCCGGTTCTAACCCTACACCACTGCCTGAGAAGAATCCGGCAAGAAACTCAGCGGGACTTTCTTTTTTCAAATAATAGTTTTATAACATCTTACGGCTAACATGCATTAATTAAAAGCGAAACATAAATTTGATTTAATATAAATACAGATGTAGTACATTAAATAGAGATGAAGTCTCTAATAGTCAGAACAATTATATAAATTTAATGAATTTTGAGAAATTTATAGATGTAAAGATGTTATGTATGTAAAAGGGCATACAATTGTTTTTAGTTAAACGTTAAAATTAGCATTATTATACTGCTAGAGATGTAAAGGTCTCTAGTTGTCAGAGTAAAAAGAAAACAAACGGATACATTTCACTAAATGTTTCAGAGATGTATAAGGTCTCCATGCGTCATAATATTAAATAATCATAAATAAACAAACATGTAGCGAATTCAATTTCTCATATCAAGAACAGCAGGAAAATTGTTTGAATTTAAGCCATGAGTGAGCTTGATTAGACCGGTCTCCGCAAACAGCACCCGTTCACGAGTATGACGCGTATCTCAGCCATCGCCTCCCTCAACCTTCTTTCGGGAAAGTGGCGACCCGATCAACGACGCCACCGTAAGCAGAGACCTTAAAGTGAGCATGACTGTGCAAGCTATCAGGCAGACAATATAATTTAAATACTATGAATGCTGACCATATTTAGTTTTATGAGAATTTATATTCGTACTTGCCCGTTACATATATGACAACTATCACAAGAAAATAAAAAATAGAAATAGAAATAACTAGGACAGAAAATCTGAATACAAAATTAAAATTACTTAGGTGTAAAGGACTCTAAGTGTCGACATAATATACATTAAAATAGGAAAAATTAAAATAAAAAGATAATCTCGGAGATGTATAAAGTCTCCAAGTGTCAAGACTACATATTAGTAATACGAAAAAAAAACTAAGATAATGACTATCTTACGTCAGATCTATAATTAATGAAGACAAAATGAAACATTAGTATGATAGTAAACATTCACTTATGTATATGATTTACCGAACACGTTAAGGTACTGGCTTAAAAGCATCCTTATCATTTATGAAGTCGTTAACGGTATAATACGCCTTACTTATCAAGTAGCGCTTAACCTGAGACTTGAATTTATGCTGTGGCAAATTTGTTAAATCACTAGGAATTTTGTTATAAAAACGTGTACAGTTCCCAACGAAAGACGCACTAACCTTACGGAGACGGTGGGCCGACACAGCCAGCTTATGTTTATTCCTAGTGTTAAAGTTGTGAACATCACTATTCTTCTTGAATTCATGAATGTTTTTACGAACATACATAATATTGTCCAGGATGTATTGGGAGGCTACAGTAAGTATGTGTGCCTCTTTAAATTTCTCCCTAAGGGAGACCCGAGCACCTAGTTCATAAATGGAGCGCACAGCTCGCTTTTGTAGCACAAAGATGGTCTGAATATCTGCCGCTTTCCCCCACAACAAAATCCCGTATGACATGACACTGTGGAAGTAGCTGAAGTATACCAGCCTAGCCGTCTCGACGTTCGTCAGGTGCCTGATTCGCCTCACTGCATATGCGGCAGAGCTGAGTTTGCCGGCCAATGCTGCCACCTGTGCATGCCATTGTAGTTTAGAGTCTAACGTCACACCCAAAAAAAAAAATATTATATTTATTAAAGTAGCGCCAACACTTTAAAATCTCAACCCATTGAAAGATGTTATCATAACCAATCACATACCTATATATTACCTTATTTATTTACTCGCATATTTTAATACTATATATAAAAATACCACTAATACGAATAAGGAACGGACATTACTCTAACGAGCCCATTGATGTTTTCCTGGCATGAAAGGTCGAACTGTTTGTATAAAATGTCGTAATTTGTAGGAAAAATAGTGGCTGTTATGACGTTTAGTTTCGAGCAGCATTCGCATTTAGCAATAATCCTGGAGGCATAGATTACCTCTCTAAGATGACGCGTTATTAAAAACTACAATGGAATGGAAAAGTCCACAATGCACAAGAACTTGTTCAATTATAAATATTGGATGTCATATACCAAAAAAAATTATCGAGGAAATCGAATCCTCGAACTCGGCTTTCGTGGCTGATGCCTGTACGGTCACTCGGTCTTAGTATTAGGTAGTGTGACAATTGGGGAAATAATAAAGACACAAATCAAAAATATATATATTTATTTCATAAAATAATAATAATCTACAAAACCTTGGATAAAATTAACCTTAAAAAAAATTAAACACTAAAGAAATTGGTAAAAATTGGTAAAAATATGGCCATGGCGAACCTCTTCCCCAGAAATCAAAATATTTTAGTAATAAAATAAATATTTTGATTTGAGTTTCACGAAAAACTTCAACTTCTGAAATGTTTATATCACATACTCATACTTAAGTCACAATTATTCCTAGATATCTTTGTAGCAGGAACGAGAAATGTACAAAATTATATTGCGCAGCTATTACATCAAAGAACAAATACAACTAATATTACAAGCGGATACAGCGAGGAAATGCCGCCAGCATCCTCGGTACAATGCCACAAGGGCCAATCTTAGATATAGGTTAGGTTAAGTAGATTAGTTAGATTTAATGTATGTACATAAATTGTAGTTTTGAAAATAAATATATTTAAAAAAAAATCGGAAGTCTCTTTTCTATCTCTCTATTAGAAAGAGACTTCCACTTGTAATATTTAGTACTACGCAATAGGCCTCTGACTGCCCAATTCTGAAATCTAGTATATTTGAATTGTCAGCCTCCGTAACCTACCTAGTTGGTGTTGGTAGTGACCCTGCCTACGAAGCTGCAGGTTCCGGGTTCGAATCCCGGCGAGGGCATTATTTGTGCATTTATTTATCACAAATATTTGTTTCTTGGTCATGGCTGTCTATGTATTTAAGTATCTATATGTATCTATCTATTATATATATCGTTGCCTGGTACCCACATCACAAGCCTTAATTGAGCTTACCGTGGACTAGGTTGATTTGTGTAAGATGTCCCAAGATATTTATTTATTATTTATTAATGTCATGTAGCTCTGCGCTATCTAGAGGGCAACTGATCTTTGTATGCTACGCTAAAACCCACAAACAAGGCCACACTTTTTTCCTTATGTCTTCGTAATAAAGTAAAAATTTGTATACATATTTACAGTGACGTGCACAATAGGAAAATGTATTGTCAGATGAAATAATTATCTCTTTATCGATGTATTGTGGCTGACATAATGAATAGTCTTATATTTTGGGTTTACCTTTTTATTTGGGTTCTGTTATGTTTCCAGTTTTGTATTTCAGGATATTCGTGTGCTCTAGGCCACAGATCTTCTGATGTTAAAGTTAAAGATCTTCTGTATTCAATATGTATGAGATTGAAGTGTGTATAGAGGTATAAACGAATGGTCAGTGACACTTCAATATACTGATTTAAACTTTCACGATTATCACTCATATTTTAAAAACAAACGGGTCTTAATCGAGTCTGCCTGCGACTACGGGTATAACGTCATGCCCGAAACGTCAGGATACAATTATACGTATGTTTACGCGATTAAGACCCGTTTGTCTTTAAAATACGAGTGACACTTCAAATTGATTGCTAATAGAAAATTTAAATTTGTCGCCTTTTTTCAGTGCTAAAAATTGTTCACACAAGTTTTAATTTCGTAACACAAATATTTAGACGTTAAAGGTCTTACCTATGTACAATTTTTTGCAATCGTTCCATAAATCCCCTATAAACGAATGGTCAGTGACACTTCAATCTCTTAGTCGACTCTCACGACGCCCACGGAAAGAGTTGAGGTGACAATAGTAGATTACATGTCAAGGCCGTTTAAATGGGAAATGTCTGGGATAGCGTGTAATCGTAGGCCGAGGCGAAGGCGAGGCCAACAATCATGTGATCCGAGGTGTGTATACTATTTTTCTGCTCAACGGAGCCGGCAGGCGGCAACTTAGTTTAGCACAGCGGTCGGCAATGTGCTGTTTGCCGGCCGGAAGGCAGAAAATGTATGCTTACTGCCTTCACCAGGCAATGAAATCACCTTTCCTGAATCCATACTGTACAGCCAAAAACCAGCCTATAATACATATCGGTATACTTATAGAAAAAATATTCGAAGTAATGACAATGGCAGTTGCAAAGGGTCTGTGGTTCAAAATGTCGTGTCATTCTGTAGATTGAATGGCAAAAGTTATAGATGTGTAAATTCGTTTAATACAGTGAAGACTGGGATTCACTTTTAATTCTTAGGTTAGCTCCGTCCTTTTCTTACAACTTACGTAAGAACACACAAGTGTTAATCCCCGTCTTAGCATTGCACACTCACTTGATTTTTACTTACGTCTATTCGATAATAATTCAGTCAGAAATAAGTAAGATGATTGAATTTTGCCGTGTTTAGGAAATTCATGTCATAGCGAAATAAGGCTGTTTCTTGCCTGATAATCCCACCTTAATTTTGTCTCTAGGTATACTACATTTTGTTCGGGTAACGATTATATTCGTACGGAAGAGTAGGTACATTTTTGTTCGCGATTTGTCCCATAGCAAAGGTTGCTTAGTATGCTAGTGCTCAGCGGGACTACCTAAAATTAAAATATGTATTATGGATTCAATGCTGCGTAAATTGACTAGTTATTTTAAATACTCATTACTACAAGAAAGAAAAAAAATTGCGGAACCCTAATTACGTACGTAGGTACTAAACTAATTTTTTTCATTCTTGCAAGGTTCCTCTGTGTCATTCTCCAAATGACGCATCTATTCCTAGAATCAATAAATGAATCTACAATTCGGTCCTTCATAGGTAAAAGTCTATTTGGCAATGATTTGTCCATTGTGCCCTTTTACAATCAAAATCGACTTTAATACCACAAGTTACATTCGGATTCAAAATGGCCGCCACTAATGAATGAGTGAATGAATGAAGTTTTGACCACAATTTTGAATGTGGATTGTAAGAGCGCGATTTATGGTTGAAATTTGAATGTGCTTTAAATTCAAAAAGGGGAAATTCAACTAATGGTTTTGTTGTAAGTTTGAACATACGGGTTTAGATCGTTACTCCAGATACCTAATAATTATTTGAAATTATATTGTTAGTCGTTTTGTTTGTTTGTAATAAGTTTCACTTGACCTATGCCGCTGCCGTGAGTAATCGTAAGTGCCTGCAAATACCTACTATGAAAATCCATTCCTGCACACGTGCGGAAAAGTGTAACATTCTGTGCTCATGTATACTCTTAATAATATCACTTTCTGAGCATATGAAACGTTAAAATACAAAAATGTTTTAATAGTTGGTTGTCAAAGTGAAACATCAGCGAAATATGGTTGGCTAATGAAATTCTGACAAAAAAGATCAGAGAAAAGGCAGAACCCCTATAGTAAGTTAATTAAGTTAATTTATGTATAATTAACATTCAAGGCTTTTACTATCGGCAGTATATTGCTAATCGTATCATTTTATTATAACCAATTTATCACAATGTCTCATTCAACACACACGGAATATCAAAAATAACAGGGAAATCGAAAAACGGAAAGAATGAAAAATCCATTTATTGAAATAATAAAACCGGTCATTCAGTTCCCATGCAACGTTCACTCGGAACGAACGCAATCTGAATGAATGGGTGACCGGGTGAACGGTATTGTAGATTGGTTTGTTACACCGAATTTACAGAAAACTTTGAATTGGATTAGGAACTGAAATCGTTTTAATTTATTACATTCACAACTTTGAATGTAAGATTATAATATGTAAAACAAGTACATAGTTATATATGATAGACATTTGAGTAAAGAACGCTAAAAACGTCATTGCCTTAAACTACTTACTGTAACAATAAAATGCTTTTTTACCAAATAATGAAACAATGTCAATGATTAACAGAATTAGGTCGATGGTAGCAAAAACGTTAAAAACATAATTCGTCTATGGTTTTTGTTGGCGGCGAAAAAACGCTTTGTTAACGGAATGTCACTGGTTTTTTGTATGCTATTGTATGAGAATTAAACATTATTATTAGACTTGTTCCCGACCCGGGTATGTCGTTAAACTACGTCCAAAACCACCGGTGGATGGGCAGCAGCATCCCTGTAATGCGGTGTACTAAACTGCGATCGCCAACCCGCCTGCCAAGCGTGGCGATTATGGCATTTACCCCCTATGATAAGTACAAACAAAAAATGGCCCCGAGGTTCCGGCGACTCCCGGTGCTCTGGCTTTGGTAGCGGTCAGGGCACTAGCGGAGTCAGGGGTGCGAAGAATCTCCGGCGAAGATCCGGCTACCACCACCGACAACCTTTGGCCCTGGCAACACTTAACACGCGCACACTGCGGACAGACGAGAGATTGGCTGAGCTCGAGGAAGACCTGAGCGGGTTACGATGGGACGTTATTGGGCTATCGGAAGTCCGAAGAGAGGGTGAGGACACGATAACCCTCAAGTCCGGTAACCTGCTCTATTTCCGGGAGGGCGACCAACAGTCCCAGGGAGGTGTCGGGTTCCTCGTCCACAAGTCCCTCGTGAGCAACGTGGTGAAGATCGAGAGTGTGTCGACTAGGGTGGCGTACCTTATACTCAGAGTATCCAAGCGGTACTCGTTGAAGGTCATACAGGTCTACGCTCCGACTTCTTCACACTCCGATGAAGAGGTAGAAGCTGTGTATGAGGACATATCAAAAGCCATGCACAGTCCTGAAACCTACTTCACCATCGTTATGGGGGACCTTAACGCGAAATTGGGCAAGCGAAACGATGATGAGCTGAGAGTGGGGCAATTTGGGGTTGGGTCTCGTAATCACCGGGGTCACTTACTGGCCAGTTTTATGGAGAAGGAGGGACTCTACATGATGAACTCCTTCTTCAAGAAGCGAGAACACAGGAAGTGGACCTGGATGAGCCCAGATAGTGCAACCAAAAACGAGATTGACTTTATCATGTCGACTAAGAAGCATATATTTAATGATGTCTCTGTGATCAACGCGGTTAAAACCGGAAGCGATCACCGCCTTGTAAGGGGCATATTAAATATAAGCGTCAAGCTAGAGCGATCTCGATTGATAAAGTCTACGCTCCGACCAGCACCGATCCAACTCCAAAACCCCGAGAGCTTCCAGCTCGAACTGCAAAATCGTTTCGATTGCCTACCCAGCGACGTGGATGTGGATGAGTATAACGACGGGTTTGTGGCAGCTGTCTATTCCACTGGGTCAAAGTTCTTTAAGACCCAGCGGAAGAAAGGCAATAAGAGGCTCTCTGATCCAACTCTAAAGCTCATGAAGGAAAGGAGTGAAATGGTTCTACAATCCCCAGAAGATGCCGCATCATATCGCCGGCTCAATAGACAAATCTCCAAGTCGATCACCCGCGACATACGCCAATTTAATACCAACCGTATTAAAGAGGCTATTGACCGGAACAAAGGCTCTAAAGTTTTTGCGAGAGATTGTCTATTGGTCAGAGCTGGCTTGCGAAGCTGAAGACTGGGGACGGTAGGATCGTTTCATCCAAACCTGAGCTTTTGAGTGAGATAGAGAGCTTTTACGGACAGCTGTACACATCAACACGAAGACCCATCTCCAATTTAGCTAACGACCCACGAGCTAAATTGACTCGACACCATACCGAAGATATACCGGACGTCAGCCTGTACGAGATTAGGATGGCTCTCAAACAACTCAAAAACAATAAGGCACCAGGCGATGACGGAATAACAGCCGAACTCCTGAAGGCGGGTGGGAAACCAGTCCTTAGGGCCCTTCAAAAGCTGTTTAATTCCGCCATCTTTAGAGGCAAAACGCCAAAGGCATGGAACAGAGGTGTGGTGGTGTTGTTCTTCAAAAAGGGTGACAACACCCTGTTAAAGAATTACAGACCCATCACGCTTCTGAGCCATGTCTATAAGTTGTTTTCGAGAGTCATCACAAACCGTCTCACACGCAGGCTCGACGACTTCCAGCCTCCTGAACAAGCCGGATTCAGAAAAGGCTTCAGCACCGTGGACCACATACACACGCTCCGTCAAGTTATACAGAAGACCGAAGAGTATAACTTGCCCCTCTGCTTAGCGTTTGTGGACTACGAAAAGGCCTTTGATTCGATCGAGACGTGGGCTGTACTACAGTCTCTCCAGCGGTGCCAAGTAGACTACCGGTACATCGAAGTGTTGAAGTGCCTGTACGAAAACGCCAATATGTCAGTTCGCCTCCAGGACCGGAGCTCGAAACCGATTCCATTGCAGCGAGGAGTAAGACAAGGAGATGTTATCTCTCCTAAATTGTTCACCGCTGCACTGGAAGATGTTTTCAAGGTTCTGGACTGGAGGGGATTTGGCATTAACATCAATGGCGAGTACATCACTCACCTTCGGTTTGCCGACGATATAGTGGTCATGGCTGAGACCATGGAGGACTTAAGTACTATGCTCGATGATCTCAGTAGAGTCTCTGAAGATGTTGGTCTTAAGATGAACATGGACAAAACGAAGATCATGTCGAACGTCCATGTGATACCAACTCCAGTGAAAGTTAGAAACTCTACACTCGAAGTTGTTGACGAATATGTATACCTGGGACAAACAGTCCAGCTGGGTAAGTCCAACTTCGAGAGGGAGATCAATCGTCGAATCAGACTGGGTTGGGCGGCGTTCGGGAGACTACGCAATATCTTCTCGTCCAATATACCGCAGTGTCTCAAGTCGAAAGTCTTCGACCAGTGTGTGTTGCCAGTGATTACTTACGGATCTGAAACGTGGTCGTTCACTATGGGACTCATTAGGAGGCTCAGAGTCACTCAACGAGCGATGGAGAGGGCAATGCTCGGGGTTTCTCTGCGAGATCGCATCAGGAATGACGAGATCCGCAGAAGAACGAAAGTGACTGACGTAGCCCGAAGAATCGCCAGGTTGAAGTGGCAGTGGGCTGGCCATATTGCCCGGAGGACCGATGACCGGTGGGGTCGGCGTGTTCTCGAGTGGCGACCACGCACTGGACGGCGCAGCGTGGGAAGGCCCCCCACAAGATGGAGCGACGACCTTGTAAAGGTTGCGGGTGTCCAATGGATGCGGACAGCTCACGACCGATCTTTGTGGAACTCTCTGGGGGAGGCCTATGTCCAGCAGTGGACGTCAATTGGCTGATGATGATGATGATGATGATTAGACTTGTTTTATTTTTAGATAAACATATAGTAGGAGAACTTTTGTAACTTTGAAATGACATTGTTTTTTTGATATAAAATATTTTTTTGCATACGTCTCGAAAGATTCAAATAAATAAATCTTCTCATATATAATGTTACGACATTCTTTTCAGGTAAAGTCGGCATCAGATATATCTGAACACAAAAATATCTGAACACGTCTTCAATGATAGAGTCGCGTTCAGATATTTTAGAGCGCTCCGGACGCTACGATATATCTGATGGCGACTTTACACTAGAATAATATGGTTAAAAAATAAAATAAATAAATAAATATCTGGGACATCTTACACAAATCGACCTAGTCCCACGGTAAGCTCAATTAAGGCTTGTGATATGGGTACCAGGCGACGATATATATAATAGATAGATACGTACAGATACTTAAATACACAGACAGCTATGACGAAGGAACAAATATTTGTGTTAAATAAATACACAAATATTGCTCTCGCCGGGATTCGAACCCGGAACCTCCAACTTCGTAGGCAGGGTCACTACCAACTAGGCTACGGAGGCTGACAAAACGGAGGTCAATGGTTTAAAATTCAGTTGTTTTCTTTTATCTGATCGTTTGGCGTAGAAACTAGAGTCATGGGGCTCCAGCGCACACAAATTATTTGCTGAATTCGCTAATCGAAAGTAAAGACAGAAGAGCTTGCTACTTCTTCGCATAAATCCGGCAAAGCCGCGTTTCCAGAAGCTACCTGTATACGCTGTGCAAGTAGGACGACTTTTTGTCTTACCCCATTTAAAAAACCGTTCAATCTTACCTCACCTTGCTGGACGTAGCCCTCTCCTATTAACTATGCGTACAGAGTCTGTACGCATAGTTACAGACGCATTAGGAGGTAAATGCCCATAATCGCCACGCTGGACAAGCGACTCTTACGACACCCGCAGGAGGAGTTGGGGTGGTGACAAATGTATTCTTACTGCCGTCACCACACGCCACCTTACCATATAAATTGTACAATTTTGAAAATATAATAGTAGATCGTTTAACTTACGTAAACCATATAATTAAAGATGCTATAATCTCTTAAATGATTATTGACTTTGAAAACTTGAAATGATAAATGAAATTGTTGCCGTTTAAACTTAGAACTCTGGTCCCTTGATGAAAATTGTTAATATTTGGTCCCGGAGTTGGGATCTATTTATTTAATTCATTTGCAACCGAACTGGGGTCAAGTTTACATTACACTAAACTGTCCGGTCCATTGATTGCTCTTTCTAGATGGTGATATGCATATCACTTCTTTTGGTTCACTAATGTTTAACCAAAACAATGTTAGCAAATATTTATTTTACAACAAACGTTTCACCAATGTAGTAAGTGGCAAAAATGTTATTCCGCAAATGTATCATTTTACAAAAACTCAATTGGCAAATAATCATTAAGCAATTAATACATTAGAACAATGTATAAATTAATAAATAAATCAATTGTATATTTTACATATCACCTAAAACTACGTTTAACATATTTGTACATTCGCCGAATACCTATCTACCATTTTTGATTTTGGGGAAAAGTTTTCTGGGTTGCAACAAAAAAAAATAACCTCGAAGACTAAGTAATGGTAAATTTATTAGTTTACTTTGTTGTTAAATATTCTTTTGCCAAAATTACCTCTTACAAAATGATACTTTAGTAGTTAATTATTTTTCTAAGATAATAAATTGTCAAAGATGTTTTTGTAGAAAAAAGCATTTGCCGAAACATAATTTTGCCAGTAGTTGGTTGCCAAGTGTAAATTCGTTAAACAATTTTTGGTCAAACGGCAGGATACCCTTCTTTTTACCATATTTATTTTGACTGTACAATTTATATGTATACATTAATTAAATCTAACTAAAGTTTAATTTAGTGTTATTTATAAGGTTTTTTATTTACCTGTTTATAATGTAATTATTTTATTTATCTACCGAAAAAATTGTTCAATATTACTAAAGTAGGGAACTAATCTACTGAACCAAACCTATATCTAAGATTAGCCCTTGTGGCAATGTACCGAAAAGAAATTAAAAGGGTAGGTCATTTGGCAAATGACTTACTCTTGTGTATTATGTCGTCCATAATGTTAAATAATTTATTTTTCCTAACTAGTACGGAAAAGTAAAATTTGCGCACGCTTCGCGTGCGTTAATTTCTCTTTTTAAGGCACTTCGTCGTTCGATACACGTGTAAAAACTTCTTTTTAACTCGGGTGATTGTCGAAAATTTTTTGCACTTGCATCGAAATTCGAATTAACTACAGTCATCATCCCTATTGTCATAAACCTGGCACAATATGATTTGTCATTTCTATGTGGCCGTCAGAAGTTTAGTCGAGAAGAGACGTAGAGCGTTCTTGGATCGGTACATGCCGGCCAGTCATACAGATAGACCGCCCTTTAGGCCAAGCCACACCGACTGCGTGTGCAGCACGTGCGCATGTGCATGGCGTGCGCGTTGTAGCGTATGTAAATGTCATATTAGATGGCACACCGCCTGCGAAGCGTGCACGCACGCGTGACCCGCATACGGTGTCCCATCTACGCTACATTTACATACGTTACAACGCGCACGCCACGCGCACGTGTACAGTCAAAGACAAAATAAGGTGTGCACAAAAATGTTTAAAAATATGTCCCAGTCTGCGATCATAATATATAACATGGACGTCTAACGCCAGTTCAAAAATTCCCCAAAAACAATTGTTCAATTGTGCCAAGATGGGCAGGACATAGCGCTTTTCTTAACACCGCGCATATTTCGGCGCAACGTCTTTGACAAATGTTTAAAGAATATAGCCACTCAAAACTTTCATGGACCAATCACAACAATTTTTAAATGGCGGTTATATTTTTATAGGTTGACATTCGAATTCATTGCCGTGATGCATTGAGGAGGGTGTGACACTTGCTAAGTAAAATTCAGGACCGTTTTTGAAAGGCTATTTAGTATGACGTACGGCTTCCATGTTTTATTTGTTCGTAGGTCCCAGTGCACTCTAATTCTGTGTAATATAAGGACGTCGTAACATATTTATTTTGCACTTGACTGTACTTGCATTTAACATTGCGGCCTCTAGAATGCGAAATCTACACCGGGTACCAATGGCTGTTAAATTCAATCAAAACTTACCAAAGTATGGCGAAGTATGGCAAGTTTGCGGCTAAATAGTTGTAAGCTTATTTGCTAGGGTTACTTGAGATCGCAAAAACTTTGAAACATGACCAAGGGGACCGATTTGGCGAGGGTGGAATTTACTGCAGAGCGGGGCGAGGGTCTCTAGTGTTATGTGGGATGCGGGATTAAATTGTTTGAAACTACTTGAACTTTTTAAAGGCGTAGCCATAACTTATAACGCCATTTGAGTCGTGAGAAATATATTTAAAGCAATTTTAAGACATTTTAATGTTTAGATCTGAAAAGATACTAAAGTACTATTACGATTATAATATGCGAGCCGTTTTAGCACAATGCCAAACTTTGTCATTAACTAAATGAATTCCATCAAACAATTTGATTTGTTCCAATCGCCACTCGCCAAATGTGGATTCGAACGCGGGACCTGCCAACTTCGTAAACACGGTCACGTATTACCAACAGCTATGGAGGTCGCCATAGTCTAAGGTTGCTTACTGTAGCCCGTATGCTTGTTTGCAACCACAAAAACCAGCTTCGTCCGCTCGTACCCTAAACCCTGAATTCCAAATCAACACTGAACAAGCGAGATAACCTTACGAATAATGAAGCTTTCCGAAGACAAATTTAACACCAAAATTCATACAACTTGAACCTTAACGTCATATAAATAAGGCACAAAGATAGACAGTGATATGTTGTCACGTTAACAAATTTAACTCTAAAATTGTTCATACTTTCTCACCCTTAATGTAATATAAATAAGGCTGCAATTAAGACAGGCATTCGTTGTCATCTCAACGGAACAGTTTACTTTCAAAAAGACGTATGTCTCTATGAAAGTCGTATAAGTTAAGCGTTTTTGAAACGGTATCTTCTTTTAAGTTTGGGTGAAAATATTTCTTGTAAGGATTAATTTAAGGCGCTGTGACTTTGGAGTGGTTGGCATTGATAAGGTGCCCTGAATTTGTATGTTTGTCCTAATATTTAGGCCACGGTAAGTACCTACTCGTATACTGTTCGTCAGTATTGGTGACAGGAAGCTAATGGCTGGGCTACACTCCACGGATGTCATATATACCATAGATCAAGCAAACGTATCTATCTACTTATCGTGTCAAATGAACTCAGTGAAATCCACTGAGTTGTCCGTCTTTAATCGCAGCTTGCAGCTTTCGGGCGTCAAATTTTGTAAGTTGAAGTGAACAAAAACATTAATAATGCCTCCTTAAGTAATATTAATTGCAACAACACAAAAAAAATATGAATACTTAAGGGCCTGAGACATATTTAAAATCATAGGCAAGTAACAACTTAAGTACAAAATCTGACACGCTCGGCCGCCATACAGATGAATGAACTTGTTTCTTCTATCCAAATCTAATTCTGGGCTACACTCTTTAGCCCATCGGCGGAAAGTTGCTAGCCTGTCGGTGTTCTACAGATTGCACTTCGGGGAGTGTGCTCAAGAGCTTCATGAGCTTATTCCGCCATCCCCATTTTACCACCGAAATTCTAGACGCACGGCCGCGTTCCACCCTTACTTGGTAGATATTCCATTTGTTCGTACGAAGCACTTTGCGTCTTCTTTCCTTATACGTGCTGCCAAGGAGTGGAATTCCCTGCTGGTGTCTATATTTCCGAGATCATATAACCCGTCAACCTTCAAGTCAAGGGTGAATAGGCACCTGGGCAAACTCACTCCATCTTAGGCCACGTATCTGCCCTTGGCTAGTCTGTGGCCATGAGTAAGCCTATTTCAGATAAAAAAAGTAGGAAACAAAAAACTGTAAACAAACCTAAAAACTTGGATTATTTCACAATTTCTTCTTCTTCTTCTTCTGCCTAGCGTTATCCAGGCCTTTGCCAGGGTCCGCTTTCCTGCTACATTTCCTACACTTTGCGCGATCCTGGGCATATTCTACTGTAAGCCCATTCACACTCATGTCGGCCTTCACGACATCTAACCATCGCTTCTTTGGTCTGCCGCGAGGTAGGGGGCCGTCAAGGGCTAGGTTAAGGCATATGTTTCCTACGTAGTCAGACGGCCTACGACAAACGTGACCCAACCACCGAAGACGGCATTTTTGAATCTAACTAAATGAAATGAAATGAAATGGAATGAAATGAAATGAAAAATGTTTATTTGATGCTAAAAATAGAAACAAAAAGAAAACTTAATCTATGCTAAATCTTAACCTAAGTACAAAGCATCAAAATGGATGCCACTCAGCATATGCCGATAACTAAAGGGTTTTAGTTATGGCGCTGGTTTTCAGGGCAACCAGAAAAATTATTGATGAATTAACACTAATCTGTTGACATAATAAATAAATTAGTAAATTATTGAATTACAATTAGAGTTCGTACACTGCGACTTAATAAAGTGCGCATAGTAAACAGTGTAAGCAAATTCCATAAGTGATCTTAAAATGAACAATATAATACTATATGAAACATGTATACAACGGCATATTAACCCTTCGTATGTCTAAGCACTGATCCGTAACGAGAAAACTATTAGAAAAAAATCATCATCATCATCATCATATCAGCCGAAAGACGTCCACTGCTGAACATAGGCCTCCCCCAAAGATTGCCACAATGACCGGTCCTGCGCCACCCGCATCCAGCGGACTCCTGCGACCTTCACCAGGTCATCGGTCCACCTTGTGGGGGGCCTACCCACGCTACGCCTTCCGGTACGTGGCCGCCACTCAAGAACCTTCCCGCCCCAACGGCCATCGGTTCTACGCGCAATGTGCCCCGCCCACTGCCACTTCAGTTTAGCGATTCGGAGAGCTATTTCGGTTACTTTGGTTCTGCTGCGGATGGTCTCATTTTTAATCCGATCACGCAGAGAGACTCCTAGCATAGCCCTCTCCATTGCCCTTTGGGTGACTTTGAGCCTTCTTATGAGGCCCATTGTAAGCGGCCACGTTTCAGTACCGTATGTCATCACTGGCAACACACACTGATTAAAGACTTTCGTCTTCAAACACTGCGGAATATTGGACGAAAATATGTGTCGTAGCTTCCCGAACGCTGCCCAACCGAGTCGGATTCGACGATTGACCTCTTTCTCGAAGTTGGACCTACCTAACTGAATAGTTTGCCCTAGGTATATATATTCGTCTACAACTTCGAGTGTAAAGTCTCCGATTATTACGGGAGTTGGTGCTACATGGGAATTCGACATGATTTTCGTCTTATCCATGTTCATCCTAAGACCAACTCGCTCGGAGGCTTTACTGAGGTCAACGAGCATAGTACTTAAGTCCTTCAAGGTCTCAGCCAAGACTACTATATCGTCAGCGAATCGAAGGTGAGTGAGGTACTCGCCGTTTATGTTGATACCCAGCCTTCTCCAGTCCAGAGTCTTAAAGACATCCTCCAGTGCAGCGGTAAACAGCTTAGGGGAGATGACATCTCCTTGCCTAACTCCCCGCTGCAGCAGAATAGGTTTCGAGCTCTGGTCTTGGAGTCGGACTGACATTGTGGCGCTCTCGTATAAACACTTCAACACCTCGATATAGCGGTAGTCGACTTGGCACCGTTGGAGAGACTGTAGTACTGCCCATGTTTCGATCGAATCGAAGGCTTTCTCGTAGTCCACAAACGCTAAACAGAGGGGCAGGTTATATTCTTCGGTCTTCTGTATAACCTGACGAAGCGTATGGATGTGGTCTACGGTACCAAAAGCCTCTTCGGAAACCGGCTTGTTCGGGAGGCTGGAAGTCATCAAGCCTGCGTGCAAGACGATTCGTAATGACTCTTGAAAACAGCTTATAGACATGGCTCAGAAAAAAATAATAATTAATAAATAAAATAAATATGCGCGACACACGAGGGGTCAATCAATCAGGAGTGCTTAGTTTTAAATAAACATGACTAGTTGAAATAAAATCAATAGTAACCTATTTACTGCCAAAGTTAAATAGCCTAAAACAAAATCTACGCTCACGCATTTGTTATCTGAAGATCTGTCAAATATTATTTTATTTTAATTTTAAACATTGCGACGGACGAAGAGTTTCTAATAGGTGGTGGAATATTATTCCAGCACTTGCTGGCGGCGTATCGAAAACTTCCACGAAAAGCTGATGTTTTGTGCTTTGGGCCGATTAGACGTATGGCACCTCGCACCGCTCGCTTAGAAAATTTCGCTTCGCTTAACTCTTATTGCTAACTTAAAACCAATTGTCAATTTTAATATTATTCAACTGGGATTTTAAGTGTGACCCAGGAGACCGTAAGCATCGCAACGAGTGACATAAAAAAACTGTCCAAGACCATTTCAGGCCATGCTCAGTGTAAGGTAGGGTTCCGTAGTTATTCAAAAACGGCTGGGCTATTCTATAAGCCCACTATTCATGATTTTTTTTATATTTTTGGGAGCTACGGATCAATAGATAGAGGGGGTACACAATTTGTCTTCTTCAGGAGCGATTATCTCAGAAAATATTGACTTTAGAAAAAATAGTTTCTTTTAAGAACCTTATTTTTGGAAGAGACCTTTTCAATGATACCCTACACTATAGGATCACAGCGAATAAAAAAAAACATGTATATGTATATAATGTGTATTTTTAAAAATGTATATTTTTTTCTAGTTTTTATTGTACCATTTTATTGGCATGATCATGATCAATATGTATACCTACCTGTATCAAATTGCAGGTTTATAGAATTAACGGCCACTTAGCTATGGTGCGGACAGACGGACAGACAGACATGGCGGAACTATAAGGGTTCCGATTTTGCCATTTTGGCTACGGAACCCTAAAAAGTGACTGACCGACATTTGTAAACCGATAGGTTAGATAGGCTGATGATGTGTTACAACGAATAACATTATACTTTTCAAGTGTTATGTGCTTATGTGTCTTATCTTAACTGCTTCATTCTCACTTCATTTGATAATTTTTGTTTTTGTTTCAGGTAATTTATACGCAGCAGCAATACTTTCGATATTAATGTAAGAACAAAAATTAAAATCCGCGTTATAATGAAACAAATAAATAATAAAGATATAGGACATTTTTTTTTATTATTATAGGACATCTTAAGGTGGATTTACACCAAACGAGCGAATGCTCATTCTATCCCCACTCTACGAAATTCGTTCGCCACACAGAACGTAATTCGTCGAAATTCGTTGATTTCGTAGAGTGGCGGATAGAATGAGCATTCGCATGGTGTAAATCCACCTTTACACGAATCGACCTAGTTCCACGGTAAGCTCAATTATGAAGGCTTGTGATATGGGTAGGTAGCTAGAACGATATATGTATTTACTACCTAGTTATAAAACAATATTCCTAAAGTAATGGTTTTAACAATAGAAATATAAACCATAGAAATTTAAATTCAAGTATTTATCGCAAATATTTGTTCCTTGGTCATGGCCTCATGGCTGTCTATGTATCTATAGTATCTATCTATTATAAATATCGTCGCCTAGTACCCACAACACAAGCCTTAATTGAGGACGTAGGACTATGTCGATTTGTGTAAAATGTCTCAAGATATTTATTTATTATTACGTCTAGGCCTGACGCCTAGGTACCGCCGTCTGGTGGCCGAAAAAATATCGAAAACCCTCATTGACCAGTTTTTTTCCGGCGCACCGTTTGCGTGGATCGTCTTCGTACGAAATATGAAATTACGGTTCTTTCGAGTCTGTACGAGTATAATTACGTACATTTAAGGCGATTATGCCTTCGTTTAAGGCGCGTATAGCACTTTTGCGGCATTTAATGGCGTATTTAGCCGTGTATACTCCATTTAACGAGTACTTGTAAAAAATATTTTATAGCTTTTGGGAAAATCGAATTGTTTAATAAACTTTTATGTGCTTGATGTTTCTGTCTTCAGTGACGGAAAATACTTTTTAAATGAATTGTACATATAAATTGCAGTATTTCTTTTACTACAAAGATCTTAAGGTGCCTACAGTTGTTGCGATTGTGTATGTAAATACTGTAAATTCTTTATTGTACACAAAACACAGGTATAATACACATATTTACAACAATTAGGATAAAATTGGATGAAAAAAATATTCATTATCATCATTATTATTCTTAACCGTTAGACGTCCATTGCAAGTAGGATTCCACGCTTCGTATATATTTACGATAGTATTTATACTTACCTAGTCTCATAAAATAAAGGTAATTCAAGGCAAAACACACTTTGGAAGTGTTGAATATGTAGAGGCATCATATCCGATGCAGCCAATTGCAGCCATCTATTTTTTGTTTCTAGCTCACGTTTGGTATTATATTATAATAGGTATATGGTTACAGATAACCAAAATATTATCGAGTCATGAGAACGAGCTAGTATAAAAGGAAATATCGCGAAGTGAAACACAAACAGCCGAAAGACGCCCACTGCTGAACATAGGCCTCCCCCAAATGACACAATGACCGGCCCTGCGCCACCCGCATCCATTGCTCGTAGAACCGATGGCCGTTGGGGAGGAAAGATTCTTGAATGGCAGCCACGTATTAGAAGGCGCAGCATGGGTACATGGGTAGGCTCCCTACAAGGTGGACTGATGACCTGGTGAAAATCGCAGGAGTCCTCAGTGTGATTAGCACATGGTTGGTACGTGAGTATGTCACTGCGAGATAGATTTTCCATCTTTTACTATCAATATGAATAAAAGAGAGATGGATAGTCTATCTCGCGGCGACATACTGTCGCACTAATCAACAGTGATCGGATTAGGTAGTGCCATTTCGGGTGAATGACCTTAAACATTATACTTAACATGGATAAGCCTCGGGATCCTGGGACTTATATTTTTTTACAGAACATTTTCTTGTTATGTCATAAATTGAAGAAGCATGAAAAAATAAAAGGATTGTGAATACATCTTTTATTTGATGTTTTTATAGCTGCTGCTAACAGTAGTAGAAGCAAAAAAATTATTGAAGAAAACTACGACTGCTCTACTTTAGACCACCAGAAACTCAGTCCAGTTAGAACGAAATCAAAGTCCAGTGAGATCGGCCCAAATAGTCCCAATAAGTCTTAAAGTCCGGTAAAGAAGTAAAAATGATCGATTAAACCAATCATTTAACTACGAGTGTGAAATTAACAACTAGAAAAATATTAATAAAGGCACACATATGACAAAATTAGCTATTGTGGAAAAATACCCTTAAAACCATGTTCGATAAGTAAAATTAGACTATTTTTTTAGGGTTCCGTAGCCAAAATGGCAAAAACGGAACCCTTATAGATTCATCATGTCCGTCTGACCGTCTGTCACAGCCGATTTACTCGGAAACTATAAATGCTACAGTGATGAAATTTGGTAAGAATATGTGTTGTATGGACCGCTACAAAATTATGATACTATGTTGTAAAAAAAATGATTGGGGTTGGGGCCCTCCATACATGTAACTGAGGGATAGATTTTTTTTTAGATGTATATAACGTGTAAGATATCAATAGAAAGGTCTTTGAAAATGATATAAAGGTTTATACATCACATTTTCATTTAAGCAAACCGTTTTCGAGATATCAACTGTCAAAGTCTGAAAAATGTGTCCCCCCTCTATTTTTTAAACTACGTGGTATACAATTCTAAAAAAAATTGTTATGCATATAAATAAACTCTATCGACGATTTTTGGTTTGATTAAATTATCTCTTATAGTTTTTGAGATAGGTTGATTTAACTGTATTTTTTGAATAATAATGGTACGGAACCCTTCGCGCGCGAGTCTGACTCGCACTTGGCCGGTTTTTATCAATATAAAACTGAAAGTACACAAAATAACTATAAAATTGTAAATTTTCGAACAAAAATTTTACTTTTCATATTAAATGTCGGGCTTAGAAGTTATGTCCACACTAAGATAACGTACCGAAGTCCCGCGAAATGGCACTACCTAATCCGATCACTGCTAATCAAGTGCTAAGCCTACTGGAATGACTACCTATTAAAGATGAAATTTAATATCTCAACTATCTCGTTGACTGGTCTACGCAGTACTTTAATGGTATTACTTAGCTTTGTTAGTGGATTCGCCTGGCATATGCCATACACCGTGGTTTGAAACGTGTTTTTTTACAACCTACCCGCCGAAGAAAGTTTTTTTATTTAATAACAGGGAGGTCGGAGGTGGTATGCCGACCTATTTATATAAAATAAGCTATTATTATTGTAATTATATGGTATGAGGTGTCAAAATATTTTTCATAATGCAGCTAAAGTGACATAGCGACATTTTTAAAGCAGCTGTCTTGTAAGTAATTCTCAAAAACTGTACATTTGGAACACGTCTTCAATATTAATAAAAATTGGTAAGCTGGTCACGACTTGCCGTGTGGTGACGGCAGTAAGAATACATTTGTCACTCCCCAACTCTTCCCGTGGGAGTCGTAAGAGTCGACTAAGGGATTGAAGTGTCACTGACCATTCTTTGATTTGATTGATGATGGACAGCAGCGTCATCATAGTGGACACATTACTGCGATCGCCAATCCGCTTGCCCAGCGTGGTGATTATGGGCATTTACCTCCTAATGTGTCTATACGCATAGTTAATAGGAGAGGCCTACGTCCAGCTGTGGACTGAGATGGGCTGATGATGTGGTAAGCTGGTCAAGTCAATGATGCTAGCAAGATCCACCACATTTCCCAAAATGTCCCAAAAAATGTTAGCTAGTTTCCTTTTTTGTTATCAGGTTCCTATAATTTTTTGGTAACAAAAAAGGAATGTTTCATACAAACATTTTGGGAAACTTTCTCAGCATCATTGACTCTACCAGCCTATCGATTTTTATCTATATCGAAGAAGTCAAAACAAAATGACGATAGCGTCAAAGTCAAATGATTATTCAAATTGGAATAGCAACAAACTCTTCTCATTCTTTCTCTCACATCTCACATCATTCATTCTAACGCAAGCTCCGATTTGCGTTGAGTAATTTTGTATTGGGGCGATACAGACAGTCGACACATCATCATCATCATCATCATCATCATATCAGCCGAAAGACGTCCACTACTGAACATAGGTCACCCCCAAAGATTGCCACAATGACCGGTCCTGCGCCACCCGTATCCAGCGGACTCCTGCGACCTTCACCAGGTCCGCGGTCCACCTTGTGGGGGGCCTACCCACGCTACGCCTTCCGGTACGTGGCCGCCACTCAAGAACCTTCCCGCCCCAACGGCCATCGGTTCTACGCGCAATGTGCCCCGCCCAATGCCACTTCAGTTTAGCGATTCAGAGAGCTATTTCGGTTACTTTGGTTCTGCTGCGGATGGTCTCATTTTTAATCCGATCACGCAGAGAGACTCCTAGCATAGCCCTCTCCATTGCCCTTTGGGTGACTTTGAGCCTTCTAATGAGGCCCATTGTAAGCGGCCACGTTTCAGTACCGTATGTCATCACTGGCAACACACACTGATTAAACTAAAGTCTTCAAATACTGCGGAATATTACGGTCGAAACAATCGATGAAAAATTTACGGCGGTTAAAAGACACCTTTAACTATGTACCTATCGACCCTCATGGTAATGGACCAAACTATTGCAAACCCCCATATGGTCCTCGGTCGCCGCGGGCGCAATGACGCAGATTAAACGCACGCGACCGTGCGCGCGCGCAAGCGGCGTCCACAATTGACACCTGCTTCGTAAAAAGTTTCTTGGACGGTCGTTAATATATTTGGCATGAATTTATGTACAGGTTTTTAACATTATACAATTACTCTACAACCGAACAAAACTAAATTAAATTAATTATCATAAGTTACTAACCTATAAAACTTTTCTACTTACAAACCTTAGGGATACTCGTACAATTCTCATTAAATGTATGTAAGGGTGCAGTCGCCTAATTTCGAAAGTCATATAAAATCATCATTATTTTCATCATATTAAAACTCTCTTTCCGAAATTAACCGAACATTTCTGAGGTTGCTTAGACAAGTTGCCAATCGCTAACGCTTAATCGTCAATCGTAAACGAAAGGCAGCTGTCTTTGTCGCACTAATATGAAAGAGTGACAGAGAGAGAAAACTATGATACGCTACTAAGCGTTAGCGATTGACAACTTACCTAAGCATCCTGATGTCCTTATTTTAATTATTTCATCAAGTACTCATTAGGGTTTGCAATATCGGAACTCCGATATTTTCCATACGATTTTTAAAAGTTTAGACATGGAGTCGCTTCAGAGAGAGATGTAACCAGATATAAATACTAACTTGGTTTGTTATTAACTCAGATATAGCAATGTACAAGTTGCAGAACATTCTCAAAACGTGGAAACATTCTCGAGAATGTTCTCAGAACATTCCTGCAACATGAAACTTATAGTTTAAACAAGAAAATATAAATGGAATACAGTTTCAATGGGCATAATTATAAACTAAACGTTACTATGCATATCTTATTGTATATTACAGCTGGCTATTTTGTTGATAATTGATAAATTACCAATAAGTTGCATAAATTCTCTTTATATTTCAGAGAACATTTCGATTTTCAGACTTTACACTTTTTTTTAAACTAGATACCGATCTATTTCTTGATGTAGGTACTCGTAACGTGTCTTTGGTCGTGTCAAATTGACGCGTAGACTTGTTTCAATGACTATGGGTGTGGATTTGGTTGTCATTTATGAAAAAATATTGGACTCAATTGGACTAAGCAATTAATAGTAAGTAATCTTGATCACTTTGCTGCTGAAACAAAAAACTCTATTACACAGCACTTGCTTGTTATAAAGGCAAAAGTAACTTAAGTCTTCTGTGTGCATACCTACCTACCTATGTAATTTTTTACGCCTAATTTACGGGACCGATTTTATGCGTGAATTTCTATGGTACTTCTAAGTAATGTAGTTTAAAAGTTTAAATGCATGGGAAGACGTATTCTACGCGGACAAAATCGCGGAAAAACTACCTATTTTATTTAAAAGGTTTCTTGAATTCGATTGTGATATTTTCAACGGACTTCAAAAATATAAAAGAGGAGAATCGATTTTGATGACTTTTTTTTTTAATTTAAAAGCAGGTGCTTCTAGTGTGGTCCCATTTTAATTTAGTCCAGTTTTGACTGACATCCATTAGAAAACCATACCGTCAAAACCATACCGTCAACTGCTTCAACATTGCCTACTCTGGCCAACATTGCCTGGCTCGATAAATAGTGGTTCCAGTCTCCCAGGAACTAGGTACATACACAGTGTAACAAAAATGCTGGTGGTCCGTTTAAGGGAGTATTAAGTATCGTGGCCTTATCAGGGAAAAAATAGAAAAAAAAAATTGTATGGGGCAGGTTACCCGAATCGGTCAATCCTCCATACAAAAATGAAAAATTTTTCGCGTCCAAAAATTTTTATTCTTATTTTTTCCTACTCAGACCACGATACCTATTACCCCCTTTAACCGATCACCAGCATTTTTGTTACACCCTGTATACGGACTAACTAGGTATATACAGGTACAACATGGTCTGCATAATATATGTATATAACGGCCTCCTTAGCCTAGTTGGTGACCCTGCTTACGAAGCTGGAGGGCCCGGGTTCAAATCCTGGTAAGGGCATTTCCTATGTATAGGTACTATAAGTATTTTTATGTATGTATCTTTAATATAATATCGTCGTCTAGTACCCATAACACAAGCCTTAATGAGCTTACTGTGGGACTAGGTCGATTTGTGTAAGATTGTACCATAATATTTTTTTTATTGATTTATTATTTATTTATTATATACAAAAATTGTATACCTAGTTCTTGGGAGACGGTAACTACTATTTATCCAGCCAGGTAATGTTGGGCAGGGTAGGCAATGTTGAAGCAGTTGATGGTATACTTAAGTCTTAAATTTGTATAAAGTATGAGCGCCAACTGGACGTATATTTGTGGGTTTTTAGTTTGAATTCGATTTTTAATACCATAGATTTAGAATATGTTAAATTAAACTCATTCATTTTTTATTATTTTATAACAGATCTATTGACCCGATGAATTTGTCACAAGAAGTAGTTTATTTCACAAGATTGCCGGAGGGAGAAGACACTTTACGTCCAGATGCAAGTACTCCTGATTTATATTTCTGCGTCGCTACAAATACAGACAACATTCCGATTGCAGACAAAGCCACTGAAACCAGTATCCCCTATAATACTAAGGAAATGAATCCTCATTATGGTAGAATTTATAGTACACGAGTTAAGACAAATCAGTACTCCTGCAAAACGCTTAGAATGTTTCCAAGAAATTGTAGGCGTTCTCAAGAAATTTCAAAGTGACTAGGAATCTGGTATAACTTTATAACGTTGAAGAATCCTGTGACTTCTTTATGATAATATTATAAAATATGGCGTAAATACTTTATGATCTTTTATTTCACATTTTATTTTCAGAGAATAAAGCCTACGAGCTAAGTTGTATTTTGTTCTTTACGAACGACTCGATCCAAAGTTCAAGCCAGCCCATGGGGCTTACTGGACACCAGTTCACCGCTATATATGGTTTACTCAGACCGTGGGGTCAATTAACCCACTATCTACTAGTATAGGGTCAACTCAGCCCACGTGGCGATCGTAAAAAAACTCGATAGGTTAGGTTTGTTAGGTATACGATACGCCCGAAGGGCAAACTGACCAGAAATAGAGGCCTTTTTGCGATCGCCACGTAGGCTGAGTTAACCCTATAGTGGTTAATTGACCCCGCGGACTGAGTAGACCACATACAGGAGGGAAAAAGATTTTGGGTCAGTGAGGGCAGCTACCAGATCCGTGTAGCTACGCGAAAATGGTCTTAGGAGACCTTCCCGCGATTTTCAATCAAAGAAGATGAGCGTTTTCAGATTTTGGAAAAAGTATACAGGGTGCGAGAAAATAGTCATTTTTTATGCCAATCGATCCCATTCCTATTCAAAAATAAAAGCTTGTATGGGATCAATAAAAAAATTCTGGCTAGAAACGCCAAAAATCGGGAAAAACTTTCCCCATACAAAAAAAAATTGTATGAAAAAATATTTTTTTAGTTTAACATGTTTTAATGTCAATCAAGTCCATTCTTATCCATCTTTAGTCTATTCTTCTAAATACATTTTGATGAATTGTCAAGAGTAAATGTATGAAAACAGTTTTCTTTAATTAATGTTTCCTCTGTACGTTCTCTTTAGTTGAACCTTAAGACACGATTGATACGGGATAGGAATGGAATTGATTGGTACAAAAAAAAACAGATGTCGAAAATAAAAATTTTGATTTCCATACAAATTGTATGGGGAAAGTTTTTGTCGATTTCTGGCTTTTCTAGCTAGATTTTTTTTTTTTGGTCCCATACAAGCTTTTGATCCTGAATAGCCATGGGATCGATTGGCATCAAAACAAAAAGTTTGTAAAAAAGGACCATTTCCTCGCACCACTCGCACCCTGTATGTTTTTTTTTTTCAAAATCTGTAAACGCCATTCCTCATCAATTTAAAATCGAGGGAAGGTCTTCTAAGACCATTTTCGCGTAGCAACACTAGCAACACGGGACACGGGGTCTGGTAGCTGCCCTCACTGACCCAAAATCATTTTATACCCTGTATGGCGGTGAACTGGTGTCGACTAAGCCCGTGGGCTGAGTAGGCTCCTTGGAAAATTAATGACCCGAGTCACCCCCGACATAAACAGTAGTGGTCAACTGAGCCCGTGGGATGAGTGAATGTGGGCTGAATGGCCAATAGGATTCAGGCATCAACTCGTCACACCAAAATTTTGTTCTTATCGGTCACACTGCCAAAATCAATAATATTTGTTTCAACCCGTCACAAGTAAATTTAGTTCTATTAGGTCACATAGTAATTTTGTAGCTATTGTTCACACTGAAATCCAGAATGTCGACAATGTTACAAAGATTACACTTACCTATTCTTCAACTCCGATCAACTAAAACTGGTCAAGTACTCGTATTTTTCAATCCGAACGGCTCAACTCCGTTTTGTTGGGCAGTGTGAAAATTGTATAGTTATCCTCATTGTGACCAGTTGAATCTTTTTAACGGGATGACGAATAAGAACAGATTTTCATTGTGACCAATAGCTACAAAATGACTATGTGACCTAATAGAACTAAATTTAGGTACTTGTGACGGGTTGAAACAAATATCATTGATTTTGGCAGTGTAACCGGTTAGAACAAAATTTTGGAGTGACGAGTTGATACCTGAATGTACTTACAATGGTACCCTACCCTACTTTTACCTTACAGTATGTAAAAAAATAATAAGCATTGGAGGTGGGAGGCATAGTTTTCCGTTCGATTCCTGGGTTTGGCATCCGTGTTTGTCAAAACCTTTGAATGCAATAATTATAATGCTTCTTGTTAGTTAATTGACTACATCTTTAGATTTAGGTTAATGCCCTCCAATGCTCATTATTTTTTCCACACTATACCTATACCTAAGTATACCTATCTACTCTATATTTTTTGTTTGTTAATATAATAATATTAAGAAAAGTATCCATTAGATATATAATTTAATATAAGAAAAAATTACACATCATCAACATCTCTGTCTTCTTTATTTATGTGTCGCATAATTCTTGATCTTGAAGGATAATTGGCATTATCCTCAGATTCTTCCTCAGTCTCATTGTCAGATTGTACTCCGGTATTTTCATTATTCTCGGATTCTTCCTCAGTCTCATTTTCAGATTGTACTCCGGTATTTTCATTATTCTCGGATTCTTCCTCAGTCTCATTGTCAGATTGTACTCCTGTATTTTCATTATTCTCGGATTCTTCCTCAGTCTCATTTTCAGATTGTACTCCGGTATTTTCATTGTTCTCGGGTTCTTCCTCAGTCTCATTTTCACCACCATTAGTTGATTGGGCGCTCATTTGATCGGAATTGTAATTAATTTCGTCATAGTTCATTTCAAAATCGCTGTGATTTTCTGATCGGACATCAAATTGGTCGTCGTTGAGGTTTAAGTCCATGGTGACATCATCTTCACTATTGTCTTCGGTTTGCACTTCAAGTTGGTCCTGGTAGTAATTGTCCTCTAGGTTTTCTAAGGTGCAGTTATATTGGTTTCCAGTTTTAGTCAATCTATTTAGAATTTTCCAATTATAAGCGATGTAGCTTATTTTTCCAGCTCTATTTGTTGTCAGTCTATGTCTCTTTTTAGTATGAATGTTTGCGAAAGCCGAAAATGATCGCTCCACAGCAGCTGATGTTGCAGGGATAGTCAAAATTGTGACAGCTACGCGGCCTAATTCAGTCTTTTCAAAAAAACATTTCCACCATGCAGATGGTTCCATCCGTTCTTCTAGGTCTTCTAAAAATTGTTTGCCCCAGAGGCCAACTTTGGACTTGTAATCAGATAACTGTTGAAATACTTCGGTTGTATTACCATTCTGACGTGCAAATGTTGAAATACTCTCACAAGCTATCATGTGTTCAGGTCCTGTGAAATTAAGCCCTTTATTTGTTGGGTTCAAAATGCAAGCTGCGTAATGAACTGGCATCAGTGCTCTATCTTGACGTTTTTTAAACTGTTTTTTGAGAAATTCTATATCTCTAAAACCTAAAATGTCTTGTATGGATTCATTATTTAAGCTTTGCATTATTTCTTTAAAACAATCGCAAACTTTATATATTTTTGAAGTATCACCCTCTAACACAGTTATCCAATCTGAAAATATCTTTACAAAATCTCGCAATGTTGTAACTTGTAGCCAAAAATCCCGGCTTAAAATGTCCTCTTTTTGAACAAAAGAAAATTTGTCATTTATATCATCGTTGATTGATAATGTCTGAAGAATGTGCTTAGATGAAATGAAGTTTGCAAGGCAACGAGACGTACTACCCCATCGAGTTTTACAAGGCAATGTCAATGCAATTTGTGTTTGTTGTTCAGTTGCAATCTGTTTGTAATTTGCTGATAAGATTTGTGACTGTCTAACAGTTGTCACTATATCGGTTACCTTTTTGAGTAAAAAACTAATTGTTTGTCGTTTCAAAATGTCTGAAACATTTAAATGTAGCGTATGAGCAATACAACCTATCCATATCAAATTATTATATTTATCTTCAAGCAGTTGTCCACATCTTTTCATATTTGATGCATTATCAGTAGTGATAGCTGTAAATCTGTCTGCTCCAATGCTATCTATAACAGTTGTAATCTCATTCATAATGTATTCCGCAGTATGTCTGTTCCGTCCGGTCTGAACAAATGAGTGAAATAATGGTTGTGGGGTGTATACCATGAAGTTAAGAACTCCTTCGTTACGTAAATTTGACCATCCGTCGACTGATAAATGGAGTACTGGTGCATCTGTAATTTTTCTTTTGGTCTGCTCGTCAATATTATTATACTCTTTTTCTAATAATGTTGTTGACAACTGCCTTCTTGTCGGCGGAACGTAATTCTTTCGAAGTTGATCAAAGGCACTTCGCCATAACGGATGTTCAAACGTATGTAACGGGATACCCGTTACATAAATTGCCTTAGCTATGCTTTCATCTATTACCTGTAAAAAAAAAAACATTTACACAAACAACATCACAGAAAGTGACTATAGTAAGTAGTATACCGGAGTAGTATAGCGAGGCCGGGTAGAAATATGAGCCTACGAGTCCTGATATTACGCATATCGTGTTCTTAGGGCCTGCCACTACTGCACCTCAAATTACAACCAAATCCCTTGAGGGGGCCACTCTTGTTAGCTTATCCTGCTAAACCCTTTATATTATTATTTACATTTATAACATTTTAGCCATTCATTATGCTATTTGTATGTCGCCATTTCATGCACATGTCGGAAAAACTACCTAAACTTAAGTAAAATCTAACATTTTTCTTACGTACCTGGTCTTCTGGCTTTGAGGGTTCGTTAATGTCCGTGACTTGCGGTTTTGGTGCTTCTAATCCGAAAAATAGTTTTATTTTCTTAGGGCATTTCTTACATTTTAATATATGCTGTCGCATACGGGTCGCATTTCTGTTCGTATAATTCGTTTTGCAAAATTTACACTTGTAATTATTTTTGCCCCTTACAATTTTTGTATAGTAATATTTATAAATTTTTCCTTTTGGCTTCATTTTTCACAATATATGTCACAATGAATTTTCATTATTCTGAAGTCTGTTAAAGTCATAAATATCAAAGAGCATATTAAATATTGGCCAGTACAGAAAAAGATCCGTGTACAAAGTTTTTTACCATATTGTTTACAATAAAAATGTGTTTTTTTACATTAATATATTTTTGATAAACTCAAATGTTATAAACGACAGAACAATATATGTTGTAGTATTACCTTATTTGTAAAACAATCTCAATTACTTTAACTACTTCGATACCCATGCACTTTACTGTACATTTGATAAGATGATAATTTACCTACCTACATGTAATAACACTCTTATTGGAAAAGTGGAGTGCAGGTAATAAAATAATTATAATAGAATAATTACACCAAGGCTATCGTAAATATTCATGGTATAAAACTACGAAGTTTTTAAGTAATTCGATAAATTCTCGTTCTCGAGAACATTCTCAGAAGTTACCGGAAATTTCGTATATGAAACATTGCGCAACTTTGGAAACTTCTCGACGGTGCATTGCTACTCAGATATTGTAAAATGTAAAATAAAAAAACAAGTGCGAAAAACCGATAGGGAGTGTTTTAAATCGACACGAGTTACGAATTTCATGTTTTTTAGTGCAGATGGCCCTCCGAAGTTTTGGACCTGACGTAAAATGACACACTTCTCGCACTAGATCCTAAAAAAGGCACCATCTGTACTAAAAAAGGTGTTTTCAGGGTCGCGTTTTATAATGTTACAATTTATAATTTGCCTCTCTTTCTAGCCAATAATGTGCATGCGTTAGAGAGACAAACAGCGAAATGGTAAAATGTAACTTTATAAAATGCGACCCTGGAATCTCCGTGCTGAGCATAGGGCTAGTAGGGCTCCATAATATTAATGCTTGTATACCTCCAAATCATTAACGAAATGCTGGGATAGAACCCACGCACACGTCTATTTGTAGACTTCTTACACCTGCCTTGAAAAAACTTGCGCAACCGACCAAGCAAATCCGTAAAATTACATCAAAAGGATCTTTACAAATACGTAGACCTTATAGAACTTACTGACATTATTGAGATTAATAGTTTCGATTCTGATTTTGGAAGTCCCTTTTGTGTGTGACCTTAGGAAAAGGTGCAATTTAGAATCGTCAAATTGCATTTGAAGTTGAACATCTGTGAGTGTGGCGATTTACAAACAAAACACATGATGAAGTGCTCCCTGTGTCCAATTACTTGCACTTCGGAAGATCTGGCAAAAGCTACTCCCCGAGAAGTAGAAGTGGCAAGACACTGGCAGAACAAAATTTAGTTAATAATTTGAATCATTTGATACCTTTACACGAAGAAGGCGTTTCCGTGTGGTGACGGCAGTAAGAATACATTTTTCACCACCCCAACTCCTCCTTCGGGTGTCGTAAGAGTCGACTACGAGATTGATGTGTCACTGACCATTATTTGACAAAATATTGATGATGGGCAGCAGCGTCATCATAGTGGACACATTACTGCGATCGCCAATCCGCTTGCCCAGCGTGGCGATTATGGGCATTTACCTCCTAATGCGTCTATACGCATGGTTAATAGGAGAGGCCTACGTCCAGCAGTAGACTATCATAGGCTGATGTTGATGATGATGATGATGATGATGACACGAAGAAGAAGAAGAAGATTTGCAGTTTGTCAGCCTCCGTAGCCTAGTTGGTAGTGACCCTGCCTACGAAGCTGGAGGTTCCGGGTTCGAACCCCGGCGAGGGCATTCTTTGTGTATTTATTTATCACAAATGTTTGTTCCTTGGTCATGGCTGTCTATGTATTTAAGTATCTATATGTATCTATCTATTATATATATCGTCGCCTGGTACCCACATCACAAGCCTTAATTGAGCTTACCGTGGGACTAGGTCTATTTGTGTAAGATGTCCCAAGATATTTATTTATTTATTATTTATCTGACAGTTGAGTAAATGGTCATTTTAAATGATAATAGCAAATTGTGTAACATGAACACTTTTTTTTAAATAATAATAACTAAATTCTGGAACATATTACACAAATTGACCTATTCCCACGGTAAGCTCAATAAGGCTTGTGATGTGGGTACCAAGCGACGATATAATAGATAGATACATATACTTTATATCATTTCATCAATAATTTGTCAGCCTCCGTAGCCTAGTTGGTAGTTACCCTGCCTACGAAGCTGGAGGTTACGGTTTCGAATCCCGACGAGGGCATTATTTGTATTTATTTATCACAAATATTTGTTCCTTGGTCATGGCTGTCTTTGTATTTAAGTATCTACATGTATCTATCTATTATATATATCGTCGGCAGGTACCCACATCACAAGCCTTCATTGAGCTTACCGTGGAACTAGGTCGATTTGTGTAAGATGTCCCTAGATATTTACTTATTTATTATTTTATTTTAATAATAGGAACCCCGTCTTAACAAAACAATAAACATCACTTATCCAAACAAATCATCATCAGCAGTGTAGAATTTCCTAAAGGGAAGGTCCGCTTTAAAAAAATCCAGCGACTTTGTTTATGCGAATGGAACTTACTCGTAAATACACAAAACTATATGTATAAAAGGGTTCCTAATGGCATCCTAAACAAACAGATCGGTTTCTGAGAAAACAGTGGAAAGTCGCACCTACTGACAAATAAAGGGAAAGCAATTTGTACTTTTTTAATTGCACTTCTGTTTAGTAGTATACCAATCATATTTTAAAGACAAACGGGTCTTAATCGCGTAAACTTACGTTGACTTATATCCTGACGTTTCGGGCATGACGTTACACCCGTGGTCGCAGGCAGACTGATTAAGACCCGTTTGTCTTTAAAATATGAGTGATAATCGTGAAAGTTTAAATCAATATGCGCATGCTTAGAAATTTCATTGTTATTTTCATGTTTGTTATACTTATTATACGGAAGAGCACGATCTCCTGACACAGGTGATCATTTTACTTACTAGGAGATCGTAACAACGTATAGTATGTTGTATTTGTTTTAACGCAATAAACGTTTTTTCATTTTCAATATAGTATACCAATTATGTATGTATACTAATTATCAGTAGAATAAAAAAAAACTAAAACAAACCTAAAAACTTACATTAATCCATAATCACGCACTTTTTAGGTGCATTTAGACCAAACGAGCATTCGCTCATTCTATCCTCGACTCTACAAAATTCGTTCGTTACACAAAACGTGATTCATCGAAATTCGTTTATTTCGTAGAGTGGGGGATAGAATTAGCGAATGCTCGTTTGGTATAAATGCACCTTTAGAACACAATTTTGGTGTTAATAAATACGATGTATAAAAACTTTACAGACGAAAATTCAAACGACACTTACAAGTAACATTTTAATTGTGTTATTGTAAATTACGCTACCAAGGTACTATTGTGGTAGCTAATCTACTATTACGAAACAAAAAAAAATACCATAGAGAATCAAAAATTGCAAGAGACCTTCACGGCAATGCAGAGAGATACTTTAGTTAGAGTGAACTCTGACAGTTACGTATCAAGCGAAATTTCCATTTTCATTGCATGTAATCAATTAGGTGAATCAACTTTTTTCTGTCTTCTATTGCCATGGTTACGGTCGCCTGAGTCACGCTAGTTTTATGCAAAATTGTGCTACTTAAACAATGCAAATATGCTTGTAGTTCATTTTTGTAGGCGGCCCATCAAGGAAAGAGCTTATTAACATCAGAAAAATGCATATTTGCATAGTTGAAATAGCATAATTCTACATAAAATCAGCATGAATCAGGCGACTGTAACCATGGCAATAACAGAAAAAAGTTAACTCACCCAATTACGACTATGATTGGACAAACGCATGTCGATGTATTAGGAACAATGTGTATGTATAGTACTTGCTTGTACGCCGAGTTAAAGACAGAACCAACTATTTTTCTGAAATTAGTTTTGCAAGTAGTGTTTTGCCTCTAAACCGGATATTAGTTTTCTTTATTATTTTAAATTTGATCGTAAATATTTGCTTTACAAAAATTTATCGACAAAGCTCATAAGTAAACGTATAATTATGTTCGTTAAAGGTGCGGTTAAACTAAAAGAGCATTCTCTGTTCTAACCTCCCACTCTACGAAATTCGATCGGTTCACAAAACGTGATTGGTTGATTTCGTAGAACGGGCGCTAGAACAGCGAAGTTCTTTTGGTTTAAACGCACCTTAAGACAAATGTTTATTGCTCTATAACACCATACAGTTACTGCTTAAGTCATAATTCTGAAAAAACATTGAATTTTGTACTACACACTTTTTATTTTACCACAACGATAGTAAAATATTTTAAAAGTGATCTTTTTCTTTCTTATTTTAATATTTTCAAGTAGGTAAACAAGGTGATTTCTTATTCACCGTTCAAATTTTTATGGTTAATTCTGAGATCATATTGATAAAATGTTACTATGAGACCGACGTCCGATTCGAGAAAAAGAATTGGGAATATTTTTCCTCGAATCAGACGTCGGTTTCGGGAATAAAAAAGTTCTCCTGTATATGACACGTAAATTTAAACCGCTCCCGACCCGTAGTCCAACCGCTATGTCGAACTGGTTGTGCCACGGGGAAATAAAATGATCCATAGTCCAATCGATTATACTAAGAGGAAGTTAGTTTACCCGTGGTCCCATAGGTTGTACCACGGTACACTAAATTGGTCGGTAGTCCAATTCTAGAACATATATTTACCTACGAGTATACTAGTTGGACAATTGCCCCTCAGTTGTACTATGGGTCATAATTACATAACAGTAAAAAATAAGTAATCTGACAGGTAGTTTACTTAACCGTGGACATAGCGGTTGGACCACGGGTCGAGAGCGCTTTAAACATTAAACAAGTTAACCACTTTGGCATTTGGCATCCAGTGAAAATCAGTTATCAGTGTACGAAATTATCGGAGTCCACCCCAAATTCACCATTCCACAATACCCAGGTTGAAATTCTCATAACTCGTTGCGTTATCAACACCTCTTATCGTTAAGTATTAAGTACCCTCATCGGCATATATATCTATATAATTTTCAACCTTAACTCAATAGCGTAAGGTTTAAAATGTCTACGTATTTATGCCTTTGGTATACCTTCGAGGAAATCGTTGGGAGAGCGTGACGAATTGTCGAGATTGGATGTTTCGTACATACATACAAAAAATATGGCTTAATGACTTGTGAACGAAAAGGCGTCCGTTAATGTATGAACAAAATTCATTGAGTGATCATAGAAACATTTTTTTTAAAACGGTTCATACTATAATAGATAAAATACCGAGACCTTGGAATAGGGACGATGACTAGATAAAATAAATTATTTAACATTATGCACGACATAATACACGAAGAAATTATTACTAAGATGTAGATTGCAGTAATTTTTGTACAGAACCTTCTATTAAATTGAAACGAACTCAAAAGAGTAGGTCATTTGGTAGTACTCAAACGTGTTTACAAAATTATGTTCAATAATGCACTTTTAAGTTTTTTTATACATATGCTAGGTAATAAGACATTTTTGTTGTCCATTTGATGTTTATTTTATTAATTAAGTGTGACAAGCCTAAGACAACACAGTGACAACATCGTTTCATAAACGGATATAAAAAAGATGGATTCGGCAAACTTCATACGACATTATTATCCTCATGGGCACATTATATACGTATCCCTCAACTTTATGCAATACAAACTATTTCGAAGATGTTTTAACCTATCAGGTAATGTGTCACCTTCATTACCATTAAACCATCATTCCTTGAACCAACTTCTTATCAGTGAACGATCCCGTTGACTCCTTATCAGCAAAGCTCGGACTCTGACTCAATGTGGCCTACTTGGTACTGATAAGGTACAAAGAAATATTATTACTAGTCAATTTATTGATACCATTAAGTTGGTAATTGGTTAACGATAAATTCAAGAAAGCGATTTCTTCAGGATACCCATTATGAGTGTTTACGAGTAGGGGAGGTACCCGAAAATAGTACATTTCCTAACTAGTGCGGGAAAACTTTTTTCGGCGAGGGTGAAAGTTGGAGCCCGAGTGAAACGAGGGCGACAATCACCCGAGTTAAAAAGAAGTTTTTACACGTGTATCAAGCGACTTTTTTCATAACAAGGGCCTTAAAAAGTGAAATTTACGCAAAGTTTACTTTTCCGCATTTGTTAGGAAAAAATAGTTATTTAATATGATACAAGTGTAGAAAGTAGACGTTTTTCATGACAAGTGTCGGTGACTATAAAAATTAGAAAAAAGCCTACATACATGTACATGTACGAATCTGTAACTTTCATACATTTATTACTTATCGCTTCGGCTACGCCTGCTGAACCCATCGCATAGGTGACCTGGATGCTTAGCCAAGTTGCCAATCGCTAACGCTTAGTAGCGTATCGTAGTTTTCCCTCTCTATCAGTCTTTCATATTAGAGCGACAAAGACAGTTAGCTGTCTTTCGTTTACGATTGACGATTAAGCGTTAGCGATTGGCAACTTGTCTAAGCACCCTGAAATATCTGTTAGGTAATCTAGGTTATCTGGCTCTACCTAGGTATTTAGTGCCGTTGCCGCGGCTTAAGCCTGTCAAGTCTTCGCACCAGGCAATAGGTCACGTGACGCCACTAATCCCACATCTGTCCACCACTGGGCACGAAGTGAAGCGACACGTAGTTAGTAGTATCATTATAAAGGAATTTCTGGAAGAAATCGGACATTTACAAGATAAATTATAAAGATTTCAGCTATTTATAAACGTCAGAAAGACAGATAAAGTAAAAAAGAAAGAAATATGGAAAGAAAGCCAGATAGAGATAGCTAGAGACAGTGAGATGGACAGATAAAGTATATAGACATAACTCCTAAGTATATAGACATTTCCGCCTATATAGCCTAGTTGGTAACGTGGTAGTGACCCTGCCTACGAAGCTGGAGGTTGCGGAGGTTTGTTGGAATCCCGGCGAGGACAATTTTTCGCAAATATTTGTTCCTTGGTCGTGGCTGTCTATGTATTTAAGTGTCTATATGTATCTATCTATCATGCACGGTGCTCGTGACCATTCCGAAAGATTTTAATGCTGAATTCCTGAGCATATTTAGAGTATTTAATGTTATATAAAATTCTCTGGATTCGGTGGTTCCAGAGATAATTAACCTTTTTTCGAAATAAGTTTTTCGACGAAACTCGTCATAAAACTTATCTTTGATTACAATGCTACCACAATATGTTCTAATATTACCACACCTTTTGTCTGAAAATCAAAAAATAAGAATGGACTTGATGAAAAAACCTGCCCTAAAAAAACATATAAAAAAATAATTTAACAAATTATTGATAAGAAGTATTGGAAATGTTAAAAAGTAGTCAAAGAGTCTAAAAAATAAGAAAAAAAATGTTTTTTGTGGAATTTGACATTAGATCTCATAATATTATTTGTTTATTTTGATGGCTAGAATGCATAGTTAAAATCTTTCGGAATGCTCGCGAGCACCGTGTATGTATCGTCGCTTGGCACACACATCACAAGCCTTAATTGAGCTTACCGTGGGACTAGGTTTTGTAAGATGTCCCAAGACATTTATTTATTTATTGAATGGAAAGAAAGCCAGAGAGGACAGATAAAGTGAGAGAAAGAGAGATAAAGTTTTCTCAAAACTCCTAACTACCTACTTATACCTTTTCATGCCTTTAAATTTTTTACCTAACTAGATAAATATGATTAACAACGCATATGTGACAACTCTACATAACATTGTCGTCCATAGTCCACGGTATCCCATTACCAGTAAGCTAGGGTTCTTTAAATCGAGGTAGTAAAATTACTGCCTAAAAGTAAAAACCACTATGTTAAGTGTGAAATCGCCCTTACCTCCTTATTCCCATAACGTGTGTAGGTAGCAATTTGTTTTTTTTTATAACCATAGATAATTTACTCGACCCTGTTTTGTTTTTTATAAAATTGCGTGGAATGCAACAGGTGCCTTTCGGTTCTAAGCAAAAAGTATGGAATAACTTATTTAAAAGATTGAATAGAAATACATATCTACATTTTAGATTTTGCGTATTTTTAAAGGAATAAAAGCATTTTATCACAGTAAAATTACTCAGGTATAAAGTTCACATTTATCTAACCTCGTTCGCTTAAAATTACATGTAAAAGATACTATTATAGTTTCTACTTTATGATTTTTATTGCTTAATTTAAAGAAACAATTTCCAGAACAGTCCAATAACTCAATAAGCACAGCCAATGTCATTTCTAAATTAAAATATTTGATTAACAAAAATGCGAAAATTATTCATATACAAATATTTGTTTAAAATTATGGTACTATTATTAAAATGTGATTTTAAAATACGATGTCTCGGCTAGAAACTGTGTCAGTTTATTTTAACCATTAAAACGCTATAACTTAGATATTTTATTGCTTTTAAATGTCCGCGCTTCTTTTTTAACGACAGTGGCCATTTTTAATAGACAATTAATGTATCATCGCGGAGTAAATAAAAAAAAAGCTTGGTATACATTGTCCCTGACACAAAAAAGTGGTCAAACTGAAATAGAGGGCATTCTGTGTATTAACCGACTTCAAAAAAAGGAGTGGGTTCTTAATTCAACTGTATGTTTTTTTTTAATGTTGGTTACCTCAGAGCTTCCGATGTTCCGATGCTATTAATATATATCGTCGCTTAGTACCCACAATACAAGCCTTAACTGAGCTTACCGTGGGAATAGGTTTGTGTTAGAATATTTGACAAACGCATTGTAGGATGATAGCCGGGAGACGCTGGATATAAGTCGCTTCCAACATTCCAACTTGTGTATGTGGAGGTCCTATGGGGAGGCCTATTTTCAGCAGTGAATGTCTTATGGCTGAAATGATGATGATGTGTAAGAATACATACATACATACATCATCAGCCTATGATGGTCCACTGCTGGACGTAGGCCTCTCTTATTCATTATGCGTATCGACGCATTAGGAGGTAAATGCCCATAATCGCCACGCTGGGCAAGCGGATTGGCGATCCCAGTAATGTGTCCACTATGATGACATTGATGACGCTGCTGCCCATCATCAATATTTTGTCGAATAATGGTCAGTGACACTTCAATCCCAGTCGACTCTTACGACACCGGAAGGAGGAGTTGGGGTGGTGACAAATGTATTCTTACTGCCGTCACCACACGGCCGATGTGTAAGAATATCCCATGATATTTATGAAGTAAAAGGAAAAAAGCACGAAAATTCCAGCGGTAAAAAAGCCACCCATTTTCTATCAGCTCTTCTTCAAAGTAATATAGAAAGCAAGAGTGTTCGGCAAGTAAAGGCGTTTGACTATAACGCACGCCGATATATCTCACGCGCCTACACTTTCCGAACACAACTCCCCCAAACCTAATTTGACATTCAAATAAACAAATCAAAAACACCCACAGTCCATAACTGTCACAAAAGGGTTCCGTAAAACGAAAGGGTTCTACCTGTTACGGACCCCTAATGCTAATTCCTGCGGATTTGCATGCAGCTGTCAAATTCGAGTCATACAGTGTGAAATTGCGTAACGAGTACGTTGCCTGATTGTTGGGGACATACGGGGTGTTATTTTGAACTGTGACGAAATTATGTAGCTTTGATGTCATCATTATCGTCACTGAACATGCTGAACATAGGCCTCCCCTCTGGACCTCCACGTGTACCGGTTAGATGCGACCTGCATTCAGCGTGTCCCGGCGACCTTCATAAGGTCGTCTGTCCATCTTGTGGGTGGACGTCCTACGCTGCGTTTGCCTAGCCGTGCTATATGCATAAATGGTATAAATGGGTGCTACCGCGAACTACAAAATCCGCAAATTTCGGGGATTTTTCTCTGTCACGGTGGCAGAGACAAATCCACGAAAACGAACTTCGGTGTTCGCGGTAGCAGCTATGCTATTCTCTTATTCACACATTCGACGCTGCGTTCGGCAACGAGCTCGACGACGAGACAGCCTTCACTGCGCCGTAGAGCGCAGCGCTGCGAAAAACGGTATTCACTAACGTAGAAGCTCGTCGTCGAACTGTAGGCGGTAACTCTCGACGCAGTGTAGTTCTAGCTCACGCCGCATTCGTCGCCGAGCGCTAGTGTCGTTTAAAGTGCATTAGTGAATACCATTTTTAGGCTCGACGCTGCCGCAGCGCTGACACAGCGCTGTTAGCAAGGCGGTTTCCTTAGTGAACAACACTGCAGGCCTAGCGTTCACGTCCGGTATTCGATATCGTGTGTTTTACGCTAATAACTCGTCGCTTTAATGCAGGTGTGACCGATAGAATACTTCGTTAAATAAATTAACAAAATGGTTGTCATGTTTATTAAACAACTGTGTTTATATACACCAACGAGAAAATCATTACTTTTCATAACTTGCACAGAAAGGTAATTCTCGCGTGTGTAGCTGGAGCTATAGAAAAGTGATTCCCTAGGTTGTCAGAAATATTAGTAGGTACTTCGATCTTATATATCATCACTACATAGTATAAAATAAACTCACTTGTTCTGTCCCTATATCCCTTTGTACGCTTAAATCTTTAAAACTACGCAACGGATTTTGATGATATTTTTTTAATAGGTAGAGTAATTCAAGAGGAAGGTTTTTATGTAGGTATAGTACCCGTGCGCAGCCGGGGCGGGTCGCTAGTATATTATATTGGCCTAAATGAAATTGTAAGAAATCTCTTACTAGGTATTTGACTATTTGTTATTATGACAAGGCTTCTAGAGTTCCAAAGAGTATATTGCGGGAGGTGCTGTGGTGTAATAAGACTCAGGGGTAGACTTTATAAGTAATTTATTTTATAAAATACTGTTTAATATACTGTTTAATGTTTAAATTAACATTAATCAGTATTAACACTAATGTGTACACTAATACTGATTAATGTTAATTAGTAAGTAGTTTTCTCTTATTACACTAAGTTTTAGTTATAGTAAGTTTTTAGTTGTTTACATTCTCTTTAAATTGTTTTGCATGAGGTGTTTACCTTTAAGTGGTTGTGACATACCTCCCTACATGTTTTAGTTCGTAAGTTTTGAATGTATTGATGTCAACAATCATTGGTGAACCTTAAATAAATAAAATAAAATAAAGCTGGAGGTTCCGGGTTCGAATCCCAGCGAGGGCAATATTTGTGTGTTTATTTATTACAAATATTTGTTCCTTAGTCGTGGCTGTGTATGTATTAAGGTATCTATGTGTATCTATCTATTATACACGGTGCTCGTGAGCATTCCGAAAGATTTTAATGCTGAATTCCTGATCATATTTAGAGTATTTAATGTTATATAAAATTTCCTGAATTCGGCTTGGTTCCAGAGCTAATTAACCTTTTTCTAAATAAGTTTTATCGTCGCTTGGTACCCACATTACAAGCCTTAAATTGAACTTACCGTGAGACTAGGTCGATTTGTGTAAGATGTCCCATGATATTTATTTATGATTTTCAGAAGCCTTAATTCAGCTTACCATGAGACTAGGTCGATTTGTGTAAGATGTCCCAAGATATTTGTTTATGATTTGGAGTCAAAATACGCCAGTTTAGAGTCAAAACGACGAAGCTATGATTTGAAGTCAAAATATGCCAGTTGGGGGCGAACAGCGGAGGGGTCGCGACCCTCGTAAGGTTAAATTAAATGCACTTATTAAATGCAATCATTATCTGTGAAACCGGAGCGCGAGTGCAGTGTTTGGTTTAAGGTGCATTCAGACCAAGCGAACATTCGCTATTCTAACCTCCCAGTCTACGAAATTCGATCGTTACACAAAACGCGATTGGTTGATTTCGTAGAGCGGGGGATAGAACAGCGAATGCTCTTTTGGCTATCATTTAAATAACCTCGTTTGCCTCCTACGGCATAAAAGGTTCCAATTGAATTAAGAAACTAAAAAGTAATTACGTTTCATCCGTCGATTGTGGGAGGTCGCCGTCCAGTAACAATGGGTCTCGCTCTGGTAGTGTTTCTAAATAGCGGCTCTAATCGAATTTAGTCTTCATATTATCAGTGGCCTATCCCATAAAAGTACAAGCGTACAATTCTACAAAATTTTATAAATTTCCATACAACGACTAGACTATTTTGTATAATTGTACGCTTGTAAAATTTTATGATTTTGGCCCCTGGGCATTTCGAGCGTTTCAAACGCCCTATTAATCTGGCCATATTTTTTTAATAAATATAAATATCTTGGGACATCTTACACAAATGGCCCTATACCAATCGTCTGTAGAACCCAAAAAAATTAAACAAACCTAAAAACTTGCATCATTTTATAATTACGCACTATTAGAATTAGAACATAATCTGATATAGCGAAACACGTGTCCAGATTAGTATTATTGGTAGTGGTTTGTTATAGTTATTTGCGTATTTATTTTGCGGAATATATAGCTGGTTACACTTATTCACTTATACGTACTGTATCGCGGAATAGCAATGTAATATTGTTCATCCTTTATACCGTAAAAAGGGGTAAATTGGAATGTAAAGTAAATTGGTATGTTAGCCCAGTACAAAAAGGCCAGTTTAGAATAACACAAATGAAAAAAACCGGCCAAGTGCGAGTCGGACTCGCGCGCGAAGGGTTCCGTACCATTATCAATTTTTTATTAAAAAAATACAGTTAAATCAATCTATCTCAAAAACTAAAAGAGATAATTTAATCAAACCAAAAATCGTTGATAGAGTTTATTAATGTGCATAACATACATTTTTTTTTTTAATTTTATATCGCGTAGTTTAAAAAATAGAGGGGGGGGGACACGTTTTTCAGACTTTGAGAGCTGATATCTCGTAAACGATTTGCTTAAATTTAAATAAGATTTATACACCTTCATATCATTTTCAAAGACCTTTCTATTAATACCCCACACGCTTATATACAACTAAAAAAAAATTTCTATCCCTCAGTTACATGTATGGAGGGCCCCCACCCCAATGGTTTTTTTTACAATTTAGTATCAAAATCCTGTAGCGGTTCATACAACACATATCTTTACTAAATTTCGTTACTGTAGCATTTATAGTTTCCGAGTAAATCAGCTGTGACAGACGGACAGACGGACAGACGGACATGACGAATCTATAAGGGTTCCGTTTTTGCCATTTTGGCTACGGAACCCTAAAAAAATACTGTTCTAAACTGGACTGTTTGTCCTGGATGCTTAGCCAAGTTGCCAATCGCTAGCGCTTAGTAGCGTATCGTAGTTTTCCCTCTCTGTTACTCGTTCATATTATGACAAATACAGTTAGCTGCCTTTCGCTTATGATTGACGATTAAGCGTTAGCGATTGGCAACTTGTCTAAGTACCCTGGGCTAACAGACCAGCTATGCTATTCTCTTATTCACACATTCGACGCTGCGTTCGTCAACGAGCTCGATGTCGAGACAGCCTTGTCTAAAATCCTAGCTGTCTTATTTGACATTAGGAATCGAGGCTGTGAGTGAGGTTGCGGGCGAGTTCGTCGCTGTTTTTCGTTAGAGAATACGAAGTTCATACATTAAACGTCAAACTCTCGACGCAGTGTAGTTCCAGCTCACGCCGCATTCGTCGCCGAGCACTAGTGTCGTTTAAATTACATTTAGTGAATACCATTTTTAGGCTCGACGCTGCCGCAGCGCTGTCACAGCGCTGACAGCAAGGCGGTTTCCTTAGTGAATAACACTGCAGTTTACTCTACATCCCTATTTACGCCGTCATTCCTATTTACCCCGTTTTTGACGAATTTTTTCATATGTACACTATGTATAGTACATTTCACGAATCTGTATACAAGGTGTTTTTTTTTCGACCGTTCAAATTCTACGTAGTGAATGTGTAGGTCATACTGACCAACTTTTACTATGGGGACAAAGTCGAAATCGCGAAAAAAAAATCAGCTGTTTCATACATTTCGGCCGGCGTAATGCAGCCAATTTGTATGAAACAGCTCATTTTTTTTTCGCGATTTCGACTTTGTCCCCATAGTAAAAGTTGGTGAGTATGACCTACACATTCACTACGTAGAATTTGAACGGTCGAAAAAAAAAACACCCTGTATAGTGAGCTTGAGAAATCGCGTATCTCGGTTAAATATCACCATTAAATGCGATCCATCAATAAAATTCGTTGCACCGCAACATCAAAAAACGGATGCGATCTTTCACCGGCAACCCATAATGTGAGCACCCTACCGAACACGAACGATGTGTTGCCTCTCTCTCGCCCCTGCGTATTCGTACGTAAAAATGACAGGGAGGCAACATGTCGATCGTGGTTTACGGTAAGCCAACAGGCCTCATGTCGGCCATGTTGTTTTCCGATGCGCCGGAGTCGACGAAAGTTCACTGAGTCATACAATGTAAATATAAAAACTAGTTCACTTTCAAAACGAAAAGAACGAGTCATCGCTACACACAATGGAATAACTTATTCGTGTTTTGCTTAGAGAACACTTAAGTAAAAAAGAATATTCATCTCGAAAAGTCGACTTGTAAATTATTTGAACTACTTTAAGTAAGCTCTGGCCTACTATCGAAAAAACCGAAGTTCGCAAACGGGATTTGTCTCTGTCACTCCAACGAAGGCGCCATTAGAGAGACAGAGAAAAAAAACCCGTAATTTTCAAATTTCGGAGTTCACGGTAGGGCACTTTCCTTGTTTTCCTTCGGAAAAGGATAAATAATTTCAGCTTTACTTGCAGCAAAACTGGCGACTGGGTACTGTTATCTCTTTCATTCTTACCTGGTGCTAACAAGTGTAACACAGCTAGCATGACACCTTAAAATGATATTTTTATATATAGACTGAAATAGCAGCCGTTTTAATATTCAAATATTTATGTGATTATTACAAATGGTAAGCAAATACAGTAAAAGCTTAATTAAAAATGCAATGAAACATTAATAATTGCGTCCAGAGAGAATACAAAATGAAATAAAGCTATCAAACAAAACTGTCAAAAACATTCAACGTTTAAATATGTAGCGACAATATTTCGTTTGCATAGATAGAATGGAAATAGCATTCGTTATTCGAATTCGTATACACCATGACCATGACAGATAGAAATTTTATGCATGTTACAGACCCACAATTTTATTTTTGCCAGCGGTAAAATATGTAACCAAAAATTTTAAAAGCACTTCGCCTGTTGTTTTCTAAACAGCGCCTTTCGGAGGTCCCTGAATAAGTTTGTAAATATACCTTGTATTTCTATAGAGCCAAATTTACCTGCTTTTTTTTTTCTTTTTCGGATGCAGAGACGTTTTTACTAATACTGCACGATTTAGGGTTTGGGCCGTGAAATTTAGACAGAAAATTGTTTACGGTTTATAATTCTAAACTGTTCAATTGAATTGTAGGTAAGAAATGTGCTATTTTATATTTTTATTAGGTTTCCGGTTTGAAATGTCATAATAAAATAACAGTTGAAACATACAACATTGTCATCCTAATACTAGTAGTTTAATAGATGTTTTAACACTCCAGAGTAAAATGTAGTGTAATAGCCAAGTTCATAAAACTTCAGTCATATTTTGGTAGTTACTATTTTAAATGAACAATGTATTAAAGAAAAACTGTGATGTGAATGTAAAGAATTCCTTTTAGGCTTTTTACCTTTGCGGTGATTTACTAAACTCCTTTCAATACCTTTCTGTCTATCGTAAATTGTAATTTTTATCTAACTTTATAAATGAGACCTTTCTTGTTCTATCTGTGGTGTCTAATATCACTTACATGGTTATTTTTTACCAAAACCCAATTTGGCTCAACATTCTTTCGTAAAAGTTGATTTCAATCTTTAGCTGCTTTAAAATAAAGCTGTTAAAATGTTGGCCATCTGTTTAAAAATGACCATAGATGTTAACGAGATATTTTTTAAATTTTTGACCTGTTTTTGGTTCGATTTACTGGCTGATAGGGTGAACTGACAGTTTTTTCCGCATCAGGGTAAGTTTGGGGGTGGTTTTTTAGATTACGGACGGTTGACTTGTGTTGCCAACCATGACATTTACCATGCTTAATGTAAAGGTATGTGGTCGTACTTATATCAGTAACCTGTCGAAATATGTTTAAAACATTCTTTATGCCGTTTAAAATTAAGAAATGAGGAAAATCGTATATTCCCTTTTTTTGGAAAAGGACATACAGTTTTAGTAAGTACATAATAATTTAATATGGATGAATGGACTCAATAAATAATTGGATTTAGCATATTACATTACAACTTTATACTTATTTTATAAACAACTAGCTGGCAACATTTCTAATACCTACATTTTAAATACTAAAAAATACCAAAAGTCAGATGTGTGATACAGACCCGAAAATTTTAACATGCTTAATTTAATCTTCGAAACTTTAACATACTTCAATTATACATATAATATTTCTTCGGTCACCGCGATGATTACTCATGAAATAAAACTATTTAAACGGATTATATCGCGTATATTAATTAAATTCAACTACATCCCGACGTTTCGAACACTTTACAGGGTTCGTGGTATACGGGAGAGTAAATTTAACCTTTTGTATGCTTAGTAGGAGATGCTCCATTACAATTTGACTTTACGAAATAGCCGTCAAAGTCAAATTTTGATTGAACTACAGGTACATACTAAAGGTTAATTATAGTTTTGATTCATTAGGTGAGTAGCATACAAGTGCCAAACAGGTATGATGCACTGCATAGAAAATTAAAACCCGCATAGATTATCACTATTTTTGTGGCACACAATGTCATGATCAGTTTATCGGATATCAATTTCACAACCCCATTTAATATATTTAAAGATCACGGCTACATTAAGAAACGTAGTGTGGCCCATACAGATCCTATTGTTACTTCTAAAAAGTCCTATGCCTTGTCAATATCAATGCTCATACGCCTTTACGGTACTGGTCCTAAGTTCAGATCGAAGATAAGACGTATAATTGAAATCGTACGTACCGCAAACTAATCATATAAAATCGAACGGCTAATAAAGATAAAGTTTTGTTAGGAGTTAATTTAGTTCGTGCCTTTTTTGCGTTTGCGATGGTACCTATCGATAATCTAAGTTCTTCATGAAGATTGAAACAACTTTAGTAGTCAAGTTCATTTTCTAATGACAAGGCATTTAGAAAATATACCTTCTGTAGTACTAGTAACAACTAAATGTGTTTTTAGACGCGCTAGTGCTTAGCCAAGTTCACAAAAAAAACTGATGCACCAGCGGCATGAATTATTGTTTAAAGTGCGGGTAAGCTTACAGACAAATCTGTTTTTACCAAGATCTTAAACCATGAAACTTGATCCCTATTTCTATACAAAAGCGTTAATTGAAGATTGTACCAAACTTCGATATTTCATAATAATAATAGGTCTCGGGACCGTAAGCCCGATGCGTTTACCTGTTTTTTTATAACTTAAATTTGGAACGCTCGAGCGACAGGGACGGAAGATTCGAAAAGTAGAATCTCTGTCATGTTATGAAAACGAGCGATGCCATACCGAGGGCGACGCCACTAACAATGCACGACTGTTACTGGTTCTATGAACCAGCGGAATTAAAACTACGCGGGTTATTTGGGGTGTAATCTTAATACGAGCCTCTTCGCTTCGGCCGGGTTCACCCGAGCGGAGTCGGTGTGGCAACCATGCGCAGCGCATTCCACACCAATCCCGACGAACTTCACGCCAGTTGGGTCCCGACCGCCATCGACGCCGGACCGCTGCCGCTCGCTCCGTCAAAACTATCGTACAATAAAACAGAAACAAACTCAAAGTGCGTTAAAAGATTCCAAATTCGAATCTGAACAAAGTACAGTGTTTATTAGTGATGGGAAGTGAACAGTGCATTTATTACGACGACGTACGATGACCGAAAGTTTGAGTTGGACGACCGAAAAAAGTTGTGGTCCTGTTGAGCACAAAAAATGTTCGTAGTGATGGCCTGATGGGATCGCAGTGTGGTCGAATCGGTGTAGTTAGTGATGTGAACTGTGATAAAAAAATTCAACAATCACGTAGATGATTGTCTGTGTGTGTGATATATTTAGTTTATTAGTTACCAAAGAATCCTGATGATCTTGTACATTAGTCTGTGTTTCATATTGATAGTTTTAGGTAAGTGTTTTATTCACGAATACATGTTATCATATGTCAAGTACTGCAACAGACACTTGCATTTATGAGTTATGTACTGTTGTGATTAATTATTAATTTATGCGGGAGTACGTAATTGACCTATTAAATCAACGGCCTATGAATAATTATTATTGCGATATCCATAAAACAAACACAATGGCTTCTTTCAACGCAAATGTACTTACAAAGTTAAGATTTAGTAGTGAAAGAAAAATACGTGATGTCTTATCAAAAAATTAAAAATCGTCAAAACAATATATAGGTCTAATCGTATCGTGTACCTTCTTTCACAGTTTCAACGGTTTGCTAAATTGAATAAAAAAAATGTCTGTAAAAAACAAACTGATAATAGTCGAGACTCATTTATCTTAAAATATAAGCACACTGCAAAGTAAAATTCCAAAATCACTTTCGTTCTAAGCCCATGATAAATCGGTACCGCAAAGATAACTGTTCCCCCGGCAGTAGAAGTTACCATAAACTATCAGCTCTGAGGCATCCGACACGAGTAATTCGAGTTTATGGGCTCGTCAAATCCATGTCAATTAGGACGGCATTACATGTCACGGTGCCCCGACCACACGCATTCCAAATTTAAAATAGATACATTACCAATTTATGCCTTTTAAACATACGAATGTTAACTGATTCGTGCCAGAAAAGGTACTTAATATAATCATCACTTCGGTGAATTTCGTTACAAGGAAAATGTAATCTAATTACGGAATTACGAGATCCTGGTTTTTTGTTCCGGAAAAATTGTATAAAAACGGAAGTTTGCTTTCACTTCGGCTTTGTAATGTCGAAAAATAAAATCTACTTAAGGAAGCTTAGATGTTTTATTACACGATATATTCAAATCATTCTCCAGATGCTCACATTCTTCGTTTAATTAAATTTAACAAGCCAAATTTATTGCTGGATAGTCTTTTTCAATTTCAAATTATTTTCGAACTTGGCCGTGCGCTTTTTGAGAACTTTTTACAAAAATCGAAGTCACAGTAATTGTCTTGATTTTGTTGTAATTTGGCAAATAAAAACTTAAAACCTTAATGTAGCAAACGCCATAAGAACTAAGTATAAAAATGACTTAAGGATGCAATAAGCAATAACACCATTTCTTTCAACACCTAACGGAATCTGTTCTGATCTTTTAGAATCAAAACGGACATTATTCTATAAAAAACATCACGTATCGATGTTTGGCCGCCGGGGAGCGTTGGTAATCACGTCCTCGTAAATTCACTATTTCCTTTAATTTACTGGACAGTCGCCAAAAAGAGGGAATTTCAAGACAACGCTATAACTTTTAGTGAACGGACTAATGATAAATGTGACTGCGCGGAAATGTTTTTACATGATTTATTTTGCATAACATTTGCATGGCGCTGTAAATCCAAACGGCATGCGAGAGATTCCATACTGACGTAATAGTGTTGCAAAAGAAGTTATAACATGTCGAATAAAAACATTTTTTTTATTGTAAATTCAAAGTTATAAAATTGCAGGGAATATTTACTTTTAATTTGCCTCTAACTCAATAAGTCAAGCAAATCCTTTTTAAAGAATGATTTTAAAAATTCTGTTATAACCTAGTCTAGAGGCTAAAGCAAACACTACTTTCTTCACAAGAAAAATGACGAGGTAAGCGCCTTTGCGAAAATGTCAGCTTAAATCTTTTTCTTGAGTAAAATGAAGGTTATTAGGTACGTGAAAATGTTATATTTTTGAAACATTATTTTCGCAATTATAGGTATTTATAATGTTTCTAATATCAAGGCAAGCAATCAACCAAATACCATAATTATTGTCAATATGAATACGATATGCCAAGCTTTGTCATTTATGTTCAATAAATAACATTTATATTCACGTAAAGCGAAAATATTTAAATCTCCTCTGAGCGACCTAGTTACAAGGCAAATATTGAATTAAAAATATTCAGGAGAATATACGTTTTGCCGGAAAATGGGGAATTAAATAAACTCCAATATTTCGCTTTCTGAAAAGTATGTATTAGCTTAGTTACTTGTTTGTTAACAAGTAACTCAATCCGTAGTATAATGTGATCAAATAATTTAAATTCAGTAACATTTCGTTAAAAATAATGCAATCAATTTATTTTAGAAGCCTTTAGTCGAGCGTAACGTAAGATAAAATTTATTAGATGACATATTTCTAACCCATGTCTCTCAGGGCAAACTAAAAGATTACATTCTTATGGAAAAAGATTTGTAATCTTATCATTTATTTAACGGTGACATTGATATAAATCCGTTTCAAACGTATAATAAATTGACTTAATGATTAATTTGGTTTTATTTATCAAGTTCGTAAAAATAGGTCAAAATTTCGGTTATTGAAAGATTTGTTATGAATGATAGGCAGTTTTACTGTGACTAAGCAGATTTACTTGTTTTTTTTTACAAAAACCATAATGAATATGAATACAATAATATAGGTATTATGTTTGTTGGTGCAACTATCCCTAATATGATATTATGTATTCTACTTCAGTCCAAATAATTTCATAAACAATGTACTAAACCATTAAATTTCCAGGAAACTCTGTTAAAATACGAAAAATGCTAAATAACTATGCATCAGGCAAAGTCAGCTCTATTTTAAATTTAATTTCATCACTTTAATCCTCTAAATATTTTGTCAAAGCGAAAATCCACTGTGTATTAGCGCATATTAACTGAGTTTATAACCTTTAAGCCGTCGCATAATTGTTTTACGACGGTAAAAAGCTTTATGCATAATAGCGGAGCACTATCTTAATTTTATTAGGGCGCGTTCCAAAACGGGTAAAATTATGATTAAGTGGAAAAGCAGCGACGCAAAATATGTTATCTGTTGACCGATAATAAATCAATGAGGAGCATTCTTAATCCCTTTTGGGCCGGGTTTGAGTTTAGAAAGTGGCCGTTCGGACGCCGAAACGTGACCGGTGCACACGATTTTGAAGCTTCTTTTTTTACCGTCTCAAGTTTTTATTAAGTATTTTTAAATAGTTATGTGGTTTTTGCTTTGCCTTTGAAATTGATCTCGTATTGTTGTCAGTAGGCAATTGTTGTAAATACGTAAATAACTCGTCTATTTAACAGTGATTCATTTTTATACAACACTGTTCAAAACGGAATTGATTTAAAAACCAACAATAATCACTGCCTCGTTTTATTTTATTACTTTATAAATCATTATAATCATTTCATAATGCTACTTCACCGTTCTATTAAACGAGCTTATGCAATAAAAAACACTAAGCGCATTATATTTTTTATGTAAGACGATTAACAAGATCCAAAGACGTAACTAAGTTGCATTCGCGGCACTGCTAGCGCCATCTTTCACCGAGTAGCGGGACTTTCCGTTAACAAACGCGCTTTCAACAAGCCCTTAAGAATGCTTGACCTCTTTGGATGTTTTGCTTGATTAAGTCCTTTCAAATAAAATCCCTTTAATATGCCCCTTGAAGTTCTGTTCATGATGGATTATTTCTTTTAAAGAGTTGAAATCTTTTTATGATTTTGTTTCTTGCATGCAAATGCCAGGCTCTTTGTTTGGTATTGTAGCTTGAGTTATTAACGATTTTGTACTTATTCAGACTGATTGGATCTTTGTGGCAGCTTAAATGAGTAAATAACCTTAATAATATGCCTATGCATTTATATTTAGTAACGTGTTTGGAAATATCGAGTAAATTACAGGTTTACTATTTCATGTGGTTACAGGGGTGATTCTGAATATTCTAGTATTATCCTAATGAAAGGTGAAATCTATTCATAGCTATCGGCATGCCAAATGTTAAGTAATCGGCATTATTGCTACCGAGTTACCGACTAATACATTTATTTAAGATTTATCAATATTATTTAATGAATTTCTGCATAAGTATAATAAAAATACACATATGTAACGTAGGTAACTATGTTTATAAGCACAAGTATGATTCGTCCACAATATCACAACTGAATTTTACAACTAAGATTTTTGTAGTATGACATACATTTTTCGTAGTATATTTGCTATGCTTCACTGCAGTTATAGCGAAAATCGACACAACTCTTCAAACTTCAATACTTAATTTAAATACCCAACGGTTACAGTACCGTACTTTTTTGTGTTGAAAATGCTAATTTCCCAAAAAAAAACCTCAGGTCCGGTTCCCGAGGGACAGCGGGATGTAAATGCGGCTGTCAAAAGTTTTTTACGTACGCCATATGGAGGTAGAAGTTTGTTGACATTGTTTTGGGGTTTTATCGGACGGTTACGGCCTTATTACATGGTTACAAAAAATATGACAGCGTGGAGCGCGTTTAAAAGTTTGGACAACGGGTGCCATGAAAATAAACAGAAAAAATTATCATGCACTACGAAAACTCAACGGCTCACACAGTTTACGTACAGATACAAATACGTTTTAGTAAAAGGTGTAGGACTGAAAATGAATCTGAATCTGACAAAACCAGACCTTCTAAAAGGTAAACAAGTTAGGTATATATAGTTTATTTGACTATTTTAATGCATTATTTCAAATATATAATGAAATAACTACTTGTGTTA